>CBVK0100662293.1:0-19590 GCA_900067695.1 Picea abies
AGTCATTTAACTTCATTTAAATGCATACTACATAAGTCTGAGAATGTTTCTGCGTAGTAGCATTGCCCGACAAGTGGGTTGATGGCTGGGGACATTCCAATATGGTATGAGAGCCCAAGGTTTCAACGTTGATCCTAAATGGGTTGGATAAGTGGTATTCAGACCCAATGTTTCGAGAGGAAATTGTGTTTGGAGGACTAATTTCGAACATGAGAATGTTTCTAAGTGCCAATGGGTTACTTGGTCATGTGCGAAGCTCAAGAGAAGTAGCGGTAGAATAAAACCGCAGTCAGTGTGGTATTTGACCACAGAGATAAAGAGCACTCAACACTTGGGGAGTTGGAGCCGTAGGATCTATTCGGAAGAAGGAAAAAATCTTTACAACCATTATATCTGGAGAAGGTGCCGGGAGGATATTCGAGAAGCCTCTCGAGAGTTCGACTGTTGGGAAAAGTGGGGTGCACTAAGACACAAACCCCTGAAACCTGAAACTCCGAAGTCCCGAGAAGATCTACACCATAGATCTGGGAAAAATATCTCGTCTGTTGGATCGAGAAGAAGAGAAGAGAGTAATTTTAGGAGTTCGGCTGTCGGGAGAAGTGGGATGTGTTGATGCACAAACTCCTGAAGACCGAAATTGCGAAATCTCGAAGAGCTGAAGTAGTGGGTCAAGTTGACATCACTTGGATGGATATGGACCCATGGGATGTGTGCCATGTTTAAGTGGGCCCCGAAGGAAAAGTAGATGCAGTGGGGTCGGATGGCGTCACCTGAGGTAACATGCACCTTCTTTGATAGCTGTGCTAAGGTCAAAAGTTTGGAAGTCGGTAGTTGGAGAGGGAAGCGAGTGTGAGAGCCTCTAGGACCAAAACCCCGAAACTCGAAACCCCAGAGCTTCGATTAGAGAACCTTGAGATCTATCCCTTGGTCATGAATGATGGTCGCACGGGTTGGGAAACTGAGAGAAAAAGGGCTAAGGCCTGAGTGCACTACAAAGCCGAGAAGAACTCAGAAAATTCATGGAAATTGAACGTTTTCTTTAATCAATTTGTTTATGAATGTTGTGGGATTTGTTAAGGAATAATGACCTGACAAATTTCGATTGTCTTAACGTTGTGATGCAGAAGTTCAACAAGCACCAGAACCGAATAGAATTTCCACTGAGTGCAAAATAAATGGAAAGGGCACAGACAGCTTCTAGTTTTGAGGATGAAGAAAAAGGAATGGATGTTCATTTGGGAGTTGAAGGATCGAACTCCAATGGCCATAGAGAAGAGATAGATAAGAAAGGAAACATGAGGAAGATCATTGAAGGATTGCAAAAAGATGCTCAAACTCATCGAGCAAATAGCAGAAAGCTCAGAAAAACTCAAGAAAAACAAGGAGAATTCAACATAAAGTTGTTAAAGAGTTTGGAGATAATAGAAAAGAAGTTGGATAAGGAGAGTGACTTGAGTATAACAGGGAGTCACTAGACTTCTGAGGAAAGAAGGTCAAGGAGTGTGGGTAGACACCATCTTCACTCTAAAGGTCAGTCCAAGAGAAAGACACACAGTAGTTCAAGCCCATCCCCTACCAGAAAGTACAGGAGATCTGGAGTGGATGAATTGAAGGGAGAGATGAACAAGATTAAGCCTTCTATGTTTGATGGAGAAAATCAGAGGGAGGAGGACACCGAAACATGGTTGCTTGGTATGAGGAAATACTTCCAACTACATAATTATTCCTCTCATGCGGAAGGAAGAATTGTGATATATCAACTGAAAGGAAAAGTATCCATGTGGTGGGATCAACTTGTGCAGGTGCAACACATTATATAGAAAGATATCACTTGGAAGGAATTCAGGAGGTATTTCGAGACAAAGTATTTGACTAAGAGATATTATGATAGAAAGATGAAAGATTTCTTTGAACTCAAGCTACGCAGCATGACCATTGATGAGTATGAACGTAGGTTTCTGGAATTGTTGAAGTATGTTCCGTTCATCAAAGAGGAAACGATCAAGATTCAAAGGTATTTGAGTGGAATGCCATCTTCCATTGGGGACAGGATCCATTATGATGACCCTAAGACCATGGAAGAAACGATAAGAAGAGTGAAATTCTTATATGAACAACAAAGAGAAAAGCCTACATTTCGGAAGGCTTGGGATGACCAGAAGAAGTTTAAGAAAGAGTAGAGGAAGAAGGGAAACAAACCTCCATTTTTCAGAGACAGTCCTCAAGGACAACCATTGTTTAAAGAATCGAGAATGGTCTACATAGGGGAACAAAGGCCAAGATATACACCCATTCAGTGTTGGTGTTGTCAGGGAAACCATAAGTACATAGATTGTCCCCACAAAAATGGCAAAGTGAGATAGGGGAACAAAGGCCAAGATATACACCCATTCAGTGTTGGTGTTGTCAGGGAAACCATAAGTACATAGATTGTCCCCACAAAAATGGCAAAGTGAGAGTTGTCCATAATGTTCAGCACGCTGAAACAGTGGAGGACATGAGCAGTAGAATGCCAAGGATCTATGCAGCCATGGAAAAAAAGCAAGATGGATTTCAATTGTACATGATTGAAGTAGAAGGTATGATTAACAACCAACCATTTACTATTTTAATTGATTCAAAGGCTAGCCATAGTTATGTAGATCCTAGAGTGGTGGAAATTTTACATTTGTCAAGAAGCAAACATGAAAAGTCTTGGTTAGTGCAGCTGGCTACATGAACCAAGAGAAAATTCATAGAGTTAGTTTAGTCCTGTCCAGTGGACATGAATGGATTGAGCACAAAGGTTGAATTGAATATTATGCCTTTAGGGTCTTATGACTATCTAATTGGGATGGACTGGTTGGACCAACACCATACCATCTTGGACTGTCGTAACAAGGAATTCACTTTCCTGGATGAGGAAGGGAATCGGAAAACAGTCCAATGAATTCCCAGAGTTATTGCTATCAGATAAATCTCAGCAATGCAGCTGAAGAAGTGCTACAGAAAAGGTTGTCAATGCAGCTGAAGAAGTGCTACAGAAAAGGTTGTCAATTATTTGTAGCCCATGTGGAGGAAGCATTTAGGGATGAAGTATCAAAGATTGGAGATCATGCGGTACTAAAGGAGTTTGAAGATTTCAGGAGGTACCCAGATTACCCCCAAAGAGAGATATTGATTTCTCTATAAACTTGATGCCTGGAGCAGCTCTAGTGTCGAAAGATCCTTACAAAATGAGTACGCCGGAGCTGAAAGAGTTGCAATTGCAACTTGAAGAGATTTTGAAGAAGGGATACATATGCCCAAGTGTGTCACCTTGGGGAGCCCCGGTCCTACTCATGAAGAAGAAGGACATAATGATGAGATTGTGTATCGATTTCAGACAATTGAACAAAGTGACTGTAAAGAACAAGTATCCTTTTTCAAGGATTGATGACCTCTTTGATCAGTTGAAGGATGCGAAGATATTTTTGAAGATAGACCTCAGGTCAGGATATCACGAGGTAAGGATGAAGACATCAACAAGACCATCTTTAGAACAAGGTATGGTCATTACAAGTTCACAGTGGTTCCGTTTGGGTTGTCGAACGCACCCGTTATTTTTATGTGTCTGATGAATAGTGTATTCAGGGACTATCTAGACAAGTTTGTCATAGTATACCTGGATGACATTCTGGTGTATTCCAAGTCGGAGGAAGAGCATGGACAACATCTTGGGATGGTGTTGCATGTGATAAGAGAGCACCACCTATGTGTTAGGTTGAGAAAGTGATCATTTTATCATGAGCAGTTCCATTACTTGGGGCATATTATCTTGAAGGATGGGGTAGTTGTAGATCTTGAGAAGATTGAATCCATTAGAGGATGGTCAACACCAAAGAATGTGACATAAGTTAGATCCTTCATGGGATTAGTTGGTTATTACAGAAGGTTTATCCTAGGGTTCTTGAGGATAGTTGACCCTATCACTTCCTTGCAAAGGAAGGAGAAGAAGTTTCAGTGGACAGAGGATTGTGAAAAGAGCTTCCAGCAATTGAAGCAACTGTTAACCATTGCTCCAATCTTGAGGATTGAAAATCGAAATGAAGATTTCGTGGTGTGCATTGATGCATGCAAAGAATAACTGGGAGGGGTCCTTGGTCAAAATGGATTCATAATTTGTTATGAACCGAGAAAGTTGAAAGAGAAAGAAAGGAACTATGCATCTCATGATTTGGAATTTGGAGTTGGCAGCCATAGTACACGCTCTAAAGAAATGGAGGAATTACCTCATGGGAAGGAGGTTCAAAATGAGGATAGACCATAACAATCTGAAGTATTTGTTTGATCAGCCAACCTTGAATGTTAGGCATAGTAGGTGGTTGGAGTTTCTCCGTGAGTACGATTTTGATATTAAGCATATCAAAGAGAAGGAGAATAAAGTGGTTGATGCACTCAGCAGAAGAGTACATGAATTACATGATACAACCATTAGCATATACCGAATAGATATAAAGGGGAGAATTTTGAAAGCTGCAAATGTAGATTTGTAGTACATAGAGCTAGTAGCAAAGGTACAACAAGGAGAGATGCCACAGAAAGTGGAAAATTATAATTTGGAAACTGATGGAATACTTATGTATAAAGACATGATTTATGTACCTAATGTCCATGGCTTGAAACGTATGATTTTTCATGAAATGCATAATTTTCCTTATGCAGGGCACCCTAGATATCAGAAAACTGTAGCTGCAGTCAAGAGCCATTATTTCTGGCCAGGTATGAAGAAGGATATTGTTGAATACATCACCAGATGTATGGATTTCCAAAAGGTTAAGGCTGAGCATAGGCACCCAACAGGGTGGTTGCAACCTTTACCCATTCCTGGGTGGAAGTGGGAAGCGGTGACAATGGACTTCATCATAGGATTGCCCAGAATAGATAAGTAGCATGATTCAATTATGGTGGTGGTGGACAAGCTTACGAAAGCTACCCATTTCATTGCATTAAAGACTACTCACAAGGCAATGGATGTTGCTGACATCTTTGTTAAGGAAATAACATGATTGCACGGAATCCCTAAGACAATTGTGTTTGATAGAGACCCTAAATTTACTTTAAATTTCTGGAAGGGGTTGTTCAAAGGATTCCGAATGAATCTAAACTTTAGCACAACTTATCACTGTGAGTATGATGGACAGACAAAGAGGGTGAATAGAGTAATAGAAGACATACTAAGGATGTATATGATGGACAAACCATCGAAATAGGAAGACTACCTACATTTGGTAGAATTCACCTACAATAATGGGAATCAAGCATCATTGAAGATGAGCCCATTTGAAGCGCTTTATGGCAGAAAGTGAAATACTCAAGTAGGATGAAATAATCCAGTTGATAGTGCAGTAGTTGGGCTAGATTTGCTCAAGGAAATGGAAGAACAAATGCTAAAAATTAAGAAAAATTTAAAGGCTGCCCAAAACAGGTAGAAAAGTTAGGCCGATAAGACTAGAATCCATAGAGAGTATAAAGTGGGTGATCATGTTTTTATGAAAGTAAAATCCAATAGAAGTTCCCTGAAGCCGGGAAATTATGCCAAATTGGCAGCCGAATTTTGTGGGTCATTTGAAATTCTAGAAATGATTGGGCCAGTTGCATATATGCTTGCATTACCTGCATCCATGACTATAGATAATCTGTTTCATGTTTCATTTCTTATGAAATATATACCTGATGCTAATCATGTAATTGATTGGAATGTGATTCAGGTGGAACAATAAGGTGTCCTGCAAGTGCATCATGTGCGCATATTCGATCAGAAAAGAGAACAGATTAGGAATCTAGCCATAGGGCTTGTAAAGGTCCAATGGACCTGGTACGGTCCTGAGGACGCAACATGGGGAAACTTCCGAGAAACTTGAAATTAAATAATAATGCCCTTTCGTATACTACGCACACTGCATGTGTCAAGATCTTACGAATGGATCTCCGGCTGCGAAATATATAATTCCGACGTTGAAGTACATCTATCACACAGCACCACAACAAGAAGACATCCTTCGGTAGATTCATATTTAACTCCCCGACCACCCAACTTTTCCAATTCGACGACTCCTTTCTGTGCGAGAAGGTGAAGAACATAGGGCTTTAAGAAGGTGACACAGAAGCGTGAGACAAAGACCTTGGGAAAATGACAATAATCTTCACGAGAAACAACATTCTGACAATATTCTTCAAGGTCTGTGAGTGGGCGCACACATCAAGAGTGTCTTCTCCCAACTGAAAGCTTTGATACCATGTTAAAAATAGAAAAGGAAGAATATCGTAGATCTATCCAGGGGCTATCCATAGTTATATAGATCCTAGAGTGGTGGAAAGTTTTCATTTTTCAAGAACCAAACATGAAAAGTCTTGGTTAGTGCAGCTAGCTATAGGAACCAAGAGAAGAGTTACATAGTTGGTTAAGTCATGTCTAGTGGACATGAATGGACTGAGCATGAATGATGAATTGAACATTATGCCTTTATGCTCTTATGATTGTTTAATTGGGATGGACTGGTTGGACTAGCACCATGCCATCCTAGACTGTCGTAACAAGACATTCAATTTCCTAGATGAGGAAGGGAATCAGAAAACAGTCCAAGTAATTCCCAGAGTTGTTTCTATTAGAGAAATCTTAGCAATGCAGGAAGAAGTGCTACAGAAAAGGTTGTCAATTATTTGCAACCCATGTGGATGAAACACCTACAGATAAGGTGTCAAACATTGGAGATCATGTGGTACTAAAGGAGTTTGAGGATGTATTCAAGGAGGTACCAGGATTACCTCCGAAAAGAGATATTGACTTCTCTGTAAACTTGATGCCTGGAGAAACTCCAGTGTCAAAAGCTCCTTACAGAATGAGTACACCAGAGCTAAAAGAATTGAAATTGCAGCTTGAAGAGCTTTTGAAGAAGGGGTATATACGCGCAATCCTGTCACCTTGGGGAACCCCGATTCTGTTCATGAAGAATAAGGATGAAACCTTGGGATTTTGTATCGATTTCAATAAAGAATAAATATCCTCTATCAAGGATTCATGACCTCTTCGATCAGTTGAAGGATGCGAAGATATTTTCAAAGATAGATCTCAGGTCAGGATATCACCAGGTAAGGATAAAGGATGAAGAAAAAATAAAGACTTCCTTTAGAACAAGGTATGGTCATTATGAGTTCACAATGGTGTCGTTTGGGTTGTCAAATGCACCCATTGTTTTTATGTGCCTGATGAATGGTGTATTCAGGCAAAGTTTGTCATAGTCTTTTTGGATGACATCCTGGTGTATTCCAAGTCAGAGGAAGAGCATGAGCAAAATCTGAGGATGGTGTTGCAGGTGATAAGAGAGCACCAACTCTATGCCAAGTTGAGCAAGTGCTCATTTTATCAAGAGCAGATTCATTACCTAGGGCATATTATTTCGAAGGACGAGATAGTTGTAGACCTTAAGAAGATTGAGGCCATCAAAGAATGGTCAGCGCCAAAGAGCGTGACATAAGTCAGATCCTTTATGAGTCTAGCTATTATTACAGAAGGTTTATCGTAGGGTTCTCGAGGATAGCTCACCCTATCACTTCCTTGCAAATGAAGGAGAAGAAGTTTCAGTGGACAAAATATTGTGAGAAAAGATTTAAGCGATTGAAGCAACTATTAACCAGTGCTCCAATCCTGAGGATTGTGGACCCAAATGAAGATTTCATGGTATGCACTGATGCATGCAAAGAAGGACTCGGAGGAGTCCTCAGTGAGAATGGATTCGTAATTTTTTATTAGTCCAAAAAGTTGAAAGAGCATGAAAGGAACTACGCAACTCATGATTTGGAGTTAGCGGCCATTGTTCATGATCTGAGGAAATTGAGACATTACCTCATGGGAAGGAGGTTTGAATTGAGAACAGAACATAACGGTCTGAAGTATTTGTTTGATCAACCAACCTTGAATGCTAGGTTGTTTGATCAACCAACCTTGAATGCTAGGTAGAGTAGGTGGTTGGAATTTCTTTGTGAATACGATTTTGATATCAAGCATATCAAAGGGAAAGAGAATAAAGTGGCTGATGCACTCAATAGGAGAGTACACAAATTACATGCTACAACCATTAGCATATACTGAACTAATATAAGGAGTAGATTTTTGGAAGCTTCAAGCATCAACTTGCAGTACATGGAGTTGGTAGCAAAGCTACAACAAGGTGAAATGCCACAGAAAGTGGAAAATTATAAGTTAGAGCCTGATGGAATACTTATGTAAAAGAACATAATTTATGTACCTAATGTCTTGAACTTGTGGGAATTGAGTTGGGAATTGGTTGAAGAACCATGTTGTCAGGCCCATGGTTGAAGAGGAAGATTTTCAGGCCTATGAGAAACTCTCTCCAAGTGAGAGAGTGTGTTGGGAAGTGGTTTTCTCCCAGAGAGAGTCCAGCACCAGCTACAAAACTCTAAGAATTCCTGATCCGGCCTATTGCGGAGACCCGGAGAGGGAGGTGTAGCACCGATGGACTGTTCTTGTGAAGGTGTATACTCCCATGTTGAACAAGCATGTGGGGAATGAGAGTCTCTGAGTAGTGGGCGTAAGAAGGCTCTTGGAGAGAATCCTTCCATTTGCTCTGTGCAGGTTTCCTGTAATCTCATCCTAGCCTAGGATTCCCTGCCGAGGGGTGGAGCTTAGTCCCAGCATGGGGATGACCCACTGTTGAGCGTGATGAGCAGTGAGGTCTAAGGTTGGGAGGTTCATGGAAGGTCTGCACGTGGTTGGTGGAGATACTACAGTTTCAAGATAAGTATTTGCATGTGTTCAATTTGATTTAAAATGCATGCCTATGATGATTATAATATTATCATGTATTCCATTACAATTATATTTACTGTTAATTTTATTAATTCTGTATGTTAGCATTAATTATATGTTTACTCTGTGTTAAGTCATTTAACTTCATTTAAATGCATATTATATATTGCAATGATATTTACTGTTAATTCCATTAATTTTGTATGTTAGCAATAATTATATGTTTACTCTGTGTTAAGTCATTTAACTTCATTTAAATGCATACTACATAAATCTGAGAATGTTTCTGCATAGCAGCGTTGCCCGACAAGTGGGTTGATGGTTGGGGACGTTACAACAACCTTGTAGTGATCTTGGATATCATTTACAACACACCTTGACTTAACAACTTCCACCTTTAAATCATTATCAGTAATTGTGGAAATAGATATTATTTTTTTTTATGCCAGGAACATACATCAGATTATGAATCTATTTCATTTGTCTATCATGTAAGTTCACAATTATTACTCCATAGCCTTGAACTTTATGTGACATGTTATCTCCTAAGTATAAATGCGTTCCATCAATATTCTCATAATATTCATCATATCATTCTTTATTACAAGACATATGGGTTGAGGCACCAAAATCAATAAACCAAGCATTATCATCATCAGTTTCCAGCACACAATGCGGCTTTAGAAATAAACAACATAAGATTTTTAAATCCATTACTAACTGAAGTGTCTTTATGCACAAAATTTCCATTATGTATTTTGTATCTTTGTTTGGACTCATGATTCTTTCTCTTAAAACAGTCTTTAGCAAGGTACCTTGGTTTGCCACAATAATCACATTCAATATTTCTCTTAATATAAGTATCGTATTCCATATCTTTTTGTTCTTCTTGAAACCCGCCTATGTTTTTGTCCCACGGTTTACCTCTATGTTTACCTTTTGATATCAATTCCAAATCTGAACTATGAGAGTCCATATCATAATTCTTCATCATCTCTTCCTCTTGTAGAAGGATTCAAAAGTAGTGGGCTTTGGCCTCTCTAAAGTGCTGAAATAAATACTTTATAATATTACACTAAACCTTTCAATGTGATGGTTACCAAATCAATACTAGATACTTTTTAACCACTGTCACCCAACTAATCATTGAATCCATTTTAATAGAAAAAACCTTAGTTTTCAAAACTAAGATACTTTTTCACCAATGTCACCCAACTTATCACTTAGATTTTTGATGCTAGAACTAAGATACTTTTTCACCAATGTCACCCAACTTATCACTTAGATTTTTTATGCTAGAAATGAAGTTGATTATAATTTCATTTGCTGAATCCATTTTAATAGACAAAAGCTAAGTTTTCAAAACTAAAATACGGTTTGCATTAATTTCATACAAACTTTTGAGCATGTATGATGTTTCTTTGGAGGTTTTGCACTCTCTGATGTGAGGAAGTATGTTGTCCTTTACCTACATTCGCAGCAGCACCTTAGCTTTCATTTCAAGTTTATCCCAATCTGGAGGGGGTAGCAACGGGTTTGGGCTCAGCACAATTGACCATGGATTATATGCTTCCAACACAGTGATTAACTTAAACTTCCAATTAACGTAATTTTCTAGATCCAATTTAGTCAATTCATTTAATTATGAATGTGCAAGAGGATTAGCTAAAGAATAAATTTTCCTTTCTACGCTGGGTCACACGATGGCTTCAAAGCACCGGTCGCTTTTTTTCAGCGATCCAAATTCTGGTGCCTACTCCCTCTCCGGAAAGAAAACACAGCCTCCAGCGACTTTCTGCAAATCTACAACCACATGTCGGCCTCAACACAACTCATATGGCATCCAATTTAAGTCTTACACAGAACTCGTACGACAGCGAATTCAACCTCACAGCTACGGACGGCTCCTTCACGTTGCTTCTTTAAGGATCTCCCACTTCATACCAAAAATAACGCAACAATGTCCTTACACACAACAATTTCCTCACGATCTTGGGAATAGTCTTTCTCTCACGATAAGCAGTGGCTTCGTCTTCGTTCCACACAGACTTCAGGAAGCCTCAACTCTGATACCTACTCAAAATCGAGAATTTAGACACAATAAAATATAGACTCAAGAAGTTCACCCAATTCTCCAAGTGAGACCATGCTCACACACATTATATTAATCACAGAAATTAATTACATTTTATAACTGAGAGCTCACATAACCAACTTGGACCAACCTCCTATAGATCTGAAACTGAAACCACTAGCACACTGAACTTCAAAAAGGCACACGACAACTCAATAACAAATCTCCTAATTTCAACATTATTCCAACATATAACTCACTATAAACATATAGTGACAACATCAATATTACATTATTCCAACATATAGCTCACTATATACATATAATAACAAGATCAATATTAATTTAACTATTTAATTTGAGGCATAACATTTAATAGAAAATTAAAGCAATGAATGTTCTGAAGTCATCGTACATTAAAAAAAAAAAAATGAGGATATGTTATAGGTTCGGGGAGATGTACATTTGTTTTATTTTGTTTCTTTAATTATAATATTGTTTGGGATATATTGTTTTCATTTTAGAAGATGGGCAATATTGTGGGTGCATTCTCTTTGAAGAGAACGCCTATCAGGCCTCCCACTTTAACTGGAAAGCATCCCGTCTTTCCTACTAATTTAAGAATGAAACCTACTAATTTAAGAATGAAACCAGAGAAGGGAAATATGCTTCCTGCAATCGCTGAAAAAGGAAGGGAAGATGATACTGTTATCATGAGGATTTATCCATGTTGCTGAAGAAGAAGGTACTGGAGCAGTAACAAAAAGTATTTGAATCGCACGAGCTCTGAGAATCGAAAGAGATGGCACAAAATGTGAGTGAGTATCCCAATCTGCTATTTCCAAATCTTTGATGAAGGGCAAGGGGGAAGTTGATATTGTCGCACATCGCTGTGGTGTTGATCCCTTCGACTGCTCTCTCTTCATATTGTCGCACATCGCTGTGGTGTTGATCCCTTCGACTGCTCTCTCTTCATATTAGGGTACTGGGAGAGGAGGCCTGGATGTGCTAAGTGTCCTAAAGTTGTGAGGAAAAAAAGTATAAGTTGGTGCGTACATCCACTGTGCACGAGGCTCTTTCAATAGAGAAATTAATGCATGGACTTTTGAACTAGTTTTGGATACTATATCTGGCTTTACTTCATGCTCATCAACAACCTTTGGTGAACTAAAAAGGTCAAATTCTACAAGTTGATTACAGTACAATCGACATTGTGGCTGATGTTTCAATGGCTGCTTGATGCATTTCTGGTAAAACACATGTGAACCGATGGTTATGATAGCTTCTAACGGCGGTGATAAACAAACTAGACAGTCAAAGTTATCTCCAGCTTTGAAAACGGATAGTAGTTGTTGGAGCCAATTCGTATGGCACGAAGCATTTTCTATTCTCAAAGCTTTTTTTTTTCGGTCCCTATGATGGATGGGTTGAGTGTCTATTTGGTTTTGTTTCGAAAATTCACACACAATTAAATATTTAGAAAAACATGCACAAATCCACACACAGACATGCATCATCACAAATTTGGCAGATCCCTAAAGTTCAATGAATGACTGAAGAAAAATTGTTTAGTACATTGCCTGAATTAACCACTCTTCTGTCTCCTTTTTCCATGCCATTGTAGAGTTTACATTCGTCATAGGATAGTTCTACTAGATGGATGGGCATATATTTAGGGAGAAGTTCCACCGGGCTCTACCTATTGATTTTCATATCTTTAGTCCTATTAAGAGCAACATGATCTCCATTAAATCCTGCAATTGCAAACAGCCACTCTCATTGCCTTGAGATAGTGGGCTTTGAACTAAAGTGTTCCAATAGGATTTGATTGAAAAGGTTCAAAAGGCAAGACTACCATCTACGTAAGCAAATCAAATGTTGTTTTCTTGAATTGGAGTACCCGTAGCTGCTCACCTCCTTTCAAAATTCAAAGTTATTGCTACTTTGGTTGGTTTAGTAGCAATATTGTTTTTATGGAATGCACTTCATCAAAAATTACTCTCAACCACTTCATCTCCTTAATAGGTGAGCTTAGACGAGTTAATCTTGAACCAAGATGTCAAAACAATATCAAATTTAGAGCTCTCATTGGCTTCCTTCATGTGGTCACCACAATGGTATAGAAAAACTTCCACGCTTCCCCGTTTAGTGTGTTCCTAAAGATGATTTATGCAATGTGCTTTGTGTCGGTGCTCTCCATTGAAGGGAAGGAAAGGCCAGGCTCAATATAGATAATAAGGTATGTAACCCTAGGTGTGTATATGTGCATCTTAAGCATGAGTTGAGTTGAAGGATCTATGCAGGCTTATTTATGGACTAGATAATCAATCAATTAGAATAGCATAACAATATACTAAATACTAAATGATTAAATCACAATAACGAAGGGGTCGTTACAGGATTCGTGATTTTCCGAATCTCGATATGCCGATGGCCCTTTCCTTTTTGGGACTTTTCCCGAGTCTTCGGATTTACTCCACGCATCCCCTCAAGATGGACGGTCCTGATTCAACCTCGGGATATCGTGACTTGCGATGCTCCGTTGACACAATTTCTCTGTCAACTTGAAACCCTGAATGTCGAAACGCCGACGGTTTCCTCGATGTCCACCACGTGTCCAGTCAAATGGACTGCTGAGACTTTATCGCTAGTTCACATATCGCGATTTCACGAGTTTCGAAGTCCTGTTGTGATGGTATTTCAAAACCGCGAACTCCAAAATGTTGATTTAACGACACTCGGATCTGCTGCCACCTGTCCTATGAGATGGATGGCTCACAATTCCTCTCGGGATTTCGCGATATCACGTATCAGAGTTTTGGAGTGCAATCTTTTGCTCGTCCAACTCCCGATTACCGATTTTGCGATGTGATAAGATCGACGGTTCACGATCTTGCTTGATCCAACAGTCCAGATGATGTCGGGATTTCGTGGCTTCACAAGTCGAAAATTTCTCCTTGGCGCTGCAGAGGACTAAACCTCGTGCACTTTCTCGCTGATCCAATGGCTGTCGGTCCTTTGCACAAGATCTGACGGCTGAAATGCTTTCGCCTTTTCTGCGCTCTCCTCGTCCCTTCTGAACTGGTTTCCCGCTTCATATCCATTCGTAGGATGACTCTTATGGCCGCAATGGTTGTTCCTTGCGTGTTTAACGCGATCTTTGTCAAATTTGTCAAAATTTTCTCCTGCGGAAGAAAGAATTAGTGAATCTTTCAAATATTTGAAAGAATTTCACGAGTTCTTCGTTCTCTGCTTCAATCTTTAATAGATTTAAGCGAATTTTAGAAAACTTTAAATGATGTTGGCTTCTGCAGCAATCTTTTATCGAATTTGAACAAATTCTTCGAGTTCTTTAAATGATCTTTCGTTATGCAGCTCTTCTTCGACAATCTTTGACGATTCTTGAAAACTGCAAGAATCTTTAAAGTTTCTTCTTCTACGTTCTCTTCGTCCTGGATATTTCGAGCGTTGTACACTCTGCTTTCTCTGCAAGATTCCTACGTTGATATTTTGAGAGTATTACATACAACTCTCCAAGCTTTATGAAAAGCATGTGTCGCGTGCTCTCAATATCCGTGAAGCTCTGCACTATGAGGATCGTGTTGCTCTCCGGACTGTGTGAAGAGGCTTACTGTTGAAGCTCTAATACCATGATAAATTGTGAAGCAAAGAGAAATGCAGAGAGAAAAGAATAGAACAGTATATTGAAAATGTATGAAGAAGATATTGTTAGAAGAAGATACATTGTAATGGGAGATAGCTGAGCTAAATAGGCTCAAGCAAGACAAAAATAGAAAGTACAGTTGTCCAGTACAGCTAGCAGTGTACAGTCAGACTGTTGAGGTTACATTATATTTAACAAGGTGGAGTGTCTACATGGTTTTGTTTCAAAAATTCACACACAATTAAATATCCAAAAAAAACATGCACAAATCCACACACAAGCATGCATCATCACAAATTTGGCAGATCCCTAAAGTTCAATGAATAACTAAGTTCAATGAATGACTGAAGAAAAATTATTTAGTACATTGCCTGAATTAACCACTCTTTTGTCTCCTTTTTCCATGTCATTGTAGAGTTTACATTCCTCATAGGATAGTTCTACTAGATGGATCGGCATATATTTAGGGAGAAGTTCCATCGTGCTCTACCTATTGATTTTCATATCTTTAGTCCTATTAAGCGCAGCATGATCTCCATTAAATCCTACAATTTCAAATAGCCACTCTCATTGCCTTGAGAGAGTAGGCTTTGAACTAAAGTGTTCCAATAGGATTTGATTGAAAAAGGTTCAAAAGGCAAGACTACCATCTACGTAAGCAAATCAAATGTTGTTTTTTTGAATTGGAGTACCCGTAGCTGCTCATCTCCTTTCAACATTCAAAGTTATTGCTACTTTGGTTGGTTTAGTAGCAATATTGTTTTTATGTAATGCACTTCATCAAAAATTACTCTCAACCACTTCATCTCCTTAATAGGTGAGCTTAGACGAGTTAATCTTGAACCAAGATTCTTGGAGGTTGTCAAAACAATATCAAATTTAGAGCTCTCATTGGCTTCCTTCATGTGGTCACCACAATGGTATAGAAAAACTTTCACGCTTCCCCGTTTAGTGTGTTCCTAAAGATGATTTATGCAATGTGCTTTGTGTCGGTGCTCTCCCATTGAAGGGAAGGAAAGGCCAGGCTCAATATAGATAATAAGGTATGTAACCCTAGGAGTGCATATGTGCATCTGAAGCATGAGTTGAAGGATCTATGCAGGCCTATTTATGGACTAGATAATCAATCAATTAGAATAGCATACCAATATACTAAATGATTAAATCACAATATCATAGAAAGAAGAAAGAATTGTAATTGCACAAAAAGGTTGTGTTCATTATGATCAACTTGGATCTTTATAACAATACATAGCCTCATAGAACAAACAGTTAGCTGCTCTTGATTGAATGCTTACAACAATTGATTTTAGAAAACGACTCATGCATTTTGCATGCATTATTTAGTCAGACAATCTATATCTGAATACTAACCGACAGAAAAGAAAACTGTAAATAGATTGCATCATGTCAGATGATTGACAAGACTACATCAATTACCAACATACTCCCCCTTGATGCTGAGAGGGCTCACAATCTGATCTCGAAGTTTCAAAAACTGGACTTTAGCAACTCCCTTAGTGAAAATGTCTGCAAGTTGTTCTTGGGTCTTTATATATATTACTTCTACTTCCTTCTTTTGCACCAAATCTCTAATGAAATGATACTTTAAATCAAAATGTTTTGTCCTGCTATGATGGACTGGATTCTTGGCCAATTTGATGGCACTAGTGTTATCACAAAATATCACTGTAGGATGAATTTGCTTCTCTCCAATTTCTTCTAGAACTTTTCTAAGCCATAATGCTTGTGTACCTGCTGAGGTGGCTGCAACATATTCTGCTTCTGTGGATGAAAGTGCAACTATACTTTTCTTCTTTGAGATCCAAGTAATCAACCCCGAACCAAAAGAGAATTAATTACGAGATGTAGACTTTCGGTCATCCAAACTACCTCCCCAATCAGAATCACTAAATCCAACAAGATTAAACCTTTTAGAAGTGTAGTAATGGATACCAAAATTTAGAGTTCCTCTCACATACCTCAAAATCCTCTTGGCTACCTTCATATGTATTTCAGATGGCTTTGTTATGTATCTTGAAACAAGAGAAACTGAATAAGAAATATAGGTCTTGTGTGGGTTAGAAACATCAAAATTCCAACAATACTTATGTATGTTGCCTCATCAACTATTTCAGCACCATCATCTCTACACAACACAATTCCATGAGAAGTTGGAGTGGAGGCTGTTTTACTATCTACCATATCAAATTCTTCAACATATCTTTTGAATACTTTGTTTGACAAATGAAAATTTCATCCTCGTTTTGATAAACCTCCATACCCATAAAATATTGCATGAGACCCAAATCTTTTATCTCAAATTTATTCATCATAGCAATTTTGAATTCATCCTTCATCTTAGAACTACTACCCATATATAATAAGTCATCAACATATAGACTTACGATAACAATACCATTACCTTCTTGTTTGTAGTAAAGTGTAGGTTCACTTTTACTTCTATTGAAGCCACTCTCCTGAAAATATCCATCAATCCTAGCATACCATGTTCTTGGTGGTTGCTTGAGGCCATATAAAGCCTTCTTCAACTTGTATACTTGATTTTCTTTTCATTGCACTTCAAAACCTTGTGGTTGTTCCACAAACACTTCTTCTTCTAAGTACCCATTCAAAAAGGCACTTTTCACATCCATGTAATGAATGCTCCATTTCTTCTTAGTTGCTAATGAAATCATCATTCTAACAATATCTTGTCTTGCTACTGGTGCAAATGTTTCTTCATAATCAATTACATACCTCTTTGTGAAGCCTTTAGCAACTAATCTTGTCTTGTGTCTTTCAACACTCCCATCACTATTGTACTTAGTCTTGTAGACCCATTTAGTACCAATATTTTTCTTGTCATGTGGAAGTTTTGTAAGCTCCCAAGTATCATTAATGTGAATAGAATCTATCTCTTCTTGCATTGCTTGCAACCAAACCTCATTAGTACATGCATCTTTAAAACATGATGGTTCAAAATCACCCTTGGAAAGTAAAAAAAAAATTATTGTCTCACCTATTGGATTTTCTTCATGTGCTGGACTTTTACTCCTTTGATAAATGTCACTTAATCTTCTTACCTTCCTTGCACAACTTGAATTTGATGTTGGGCTTGCACTTGGAACTGAAGAATTAGATGAGGGACTTTGGTGGATTCATAGCACTTGGAACTGAAATATTAGTGGGCTACTCATTATCAATATCATCAATAATATCCTTATCCAAAACAGATTTAGACATATCATCATGACATTTTTGATGACCATAAACTCCCCCTTCATAAAAAATTACATCTCTTGACACAACAATGCTATTAGTGAGGGGATTATACAACTTGTAAGCCTTACTTTGTTCACTATATCCAACAAAAATGCATGACTCACTTTTTGGATCTAACTTTTGTCTCTTTTGATTAACTACATGGACATAGGCTACACAACCAAAGACTCTGAAATGATTAACATTAGGATTTTTTTCATACTAGGCTTCATATGGAGTCATCATATCAAGTGCACTTGTGGGACATCTATTGAGAATATATACAGATGTAGCAACTGCATCACCCCAAAAAGAATTGTTTAATCCCTTGGTTTGTAACATACTTCTTTCCATTTCCACCACTCTGTGATTTTTCTTCTCTACTACTCCATTTTGTTGAGGTGTGTAAACAGTGGTAAGTTGTCTTTTGATGCCATTCATATCACAATAATTCTGAAAATCTTTTGAACAAAATTCTCCTCCACGATCATTCCTTAAGCACTTGATTTTGCAACCTCTTTCATTTTCCACAAGGGCTTTAAACCTCTCGAATGTATCAAAGGCTTCATTCTTAGTCTTCAAAAAATAAACCCAACACTTTCGTGAGTAATCATCAATAAAAGTAATAAAATATGATGACTTACCCAAAATATTTGTCTGCGTAGGACCACAAATGTCTGAGTGAACTAATTGAAGTGGACATTGGGCCCTCCATGCATTTCCTTTTGAAAATTTCTCTCTTGCATGCTTTCCTTTAGCACATCCTTCACAAATATTCTTCTATTCTTGAACCTTAGGAAAACCATAAACTAATTCCTTTGATGTTAGAATCTTGAGACTATGAAAATTCAAATGTCCATACCTAAGATGCCACAACCAACTTTTTTCTTCATATGCCATATTGGCAAGATGGTTGTTATGTTCTCTAAACATCAATGGGAACATCTTGTTCTCTGACATAGGAACAACTATAACCACCCTATTGCCTCTATTCTTATCATAAATTGTACATTGTTGATTTTCAAACACCACCTTATAATATTTCTCACACGATTGGCCAACACTCAATAAATTATGCTTTAATTGTGGAGTGTAATAAATGTCTTTAAGACTTTTCATACCTTCTTTAGTATGGACTTCCATAGCTCCTTTTGTGGAAACCTCCAATGCTTTGTCATCACCCAACTTTATCTTGGATTTGAAACTCTCATCCATTGTAGAAAATAGCTTCTTATTTCCTGACATGTGGTTAGAACACCCTGAATCTAAATACCAAATATCTTTAGTGTCATTTTCAGTTTTGTCATAAGATAAAAATAAATTGTTTGAAGAGGCTTCATCACCTTCTTGAGCATAATTAACACCTTTGTTATTATTACCTTCTTTTAATCTACAATCCCTTTCAAAGTGACCATACCTTTTACAATAATAACACTGGATATTTCTTTTATCAAATCTGCCTCTGCCTCTTCCTCTTGAACCACCTCTTCCTCTTGGATAATTCTGATTTTGACCTCTATCATGGCTTTGGTTTCTTTTGTTGCTAGTGTTGGTATCTTCATTCTTTGTAATTTGCAATTTTGAAGAAAAATCTTTCTCGCCATTTTGTCCAAATGAATCTATCAATATTTCTTCATGAAACATAAGAGATCCAACTAGGTGATCAAACTCAAGAGTAGACAAATCCTTGCTTTCTTCAATGATTATGGAAACATGGTTCCACCTTGGTGTTATAGACCTCAACACCTTTTTAATCAAAACCTCTTTGTTATCACTGAAATTTCGTCCGCACAGGGCGAC
>CBVK0100662325.1:0-26441 GCA_900067695.1 Picea abies
CCCTGTTATTTTACATAGTATGGATTGGACAAAGGAAGATCACCCACCTTTCTTTGTATCCTTAATGATCAATGATCTTCATTTGTACAATTGTATGTATGACTCGGGAGCCTCATCAATTATTATCACCAAGAATGTTGTGAAGATTTTAAATTTGAATATCACAAGGCCTTATCACAACGTATGTGTCATGGATTCTAGAGAAATTGAAACACATGGAATAATCTTGAATGTACCAGTTAAATTAGAAGCCTATCCTAATATCACATTTCCCATGGACATACTTGTCATTGATGTACCTAATGCATGGGGTATGCTCTTATCTAGAAGTGGGTTGCTACTTTGGAAGGTACTATGCAGATGGATTTATCGTATACTATTATTCCTTCTTCAGAGAATTCATTTGTTAAGCTTTATAGGAAGGAAAGAAAATTGCATGTTGAAGATCCTAAAGAACCCATGAATGAATTTGTTTATCATGTGCATGACATGGGAAGTTATGAAATAACATATGATTTTCTAGCACCTCTCAAAGAGAAATTCAAGGATAAGCTACCAAATTTTTATAATATTTGGACACCATGGATTCTTTTGATGGCATTTTTCTTGAAGAAGCTCCAAGTGAAAAGGGTATTGGTATTATAACATCTTCATAATCAAGAACAGGGTTGGATTTATCAGTTAGGCAACATCATCATCATCAATTTGTCAACTATCAGATGAGTTAGTTAGATGTCAGGAAGAGTTGGAATGAATTTTTAGGCCATCCATTCCAGATGTCTTAGAACCTGGGGAAATTTGTGTTGGTAAAGAAGATATCTTCAACAGACAAGGCAAGCATAAAAAAATACAAAAAGAAAAGAAGAATAAATGGAATAAATCTGGTGGAAGATTGTAGGGATGATGAGGAAATCAATGATGAAAATAATAGTCATCATGTCATCCCTATGGAATATTATGCCAATCCTTTCAAGGAAGATTTAAAATCAATAAACTTTAAATCTTTTTGTTTGACACAAAGACAACTTCACCAAAAAGGATTCAGATAAAATTTTATTGAGTGGTTGAGAACTAAGAAAAAGGGTTTACATCAGAATATCAGAAAGCAGGGTAAAGTGCAGAAGTATTCTAACAAATCATCTTAGCCAGTTGAATGACATAAAGCTAAATTTGCAAGTGAAAGGGCTCCACCTTGAATTGGTCTTCAATGCAATCATTTGATGCCCATGGGGGCATCCTTTGTAACATATCTCTCTAACCCTTCTCCTTTGTATATTGCTTTCATGTCATCATTTCTTCCATGTATATTATTTCACTTTCTTCTTTTGCACTTTCCATGTATATATATGTATATTATTCATGCAACTTATGTTTTTATATTTGGTTTCTATATAGTATAGGTGTTGTTGATACATCTGTTTGGCGAGATGTTTGTGATGTAGGATACAAATTATGGCTTCTCACATGCTCTCCTTTAATAAAAGATCAATCACATGTCCCCGTATGGAGCCAATGTTATCCACAAAGTTGCACTAGGATGGAATTGCAGTTGAGTCGTCAAAGATTGAACAATCACTTGTTCAAAATTCAGAGTTCAGAAGTCCAGTCGGCCATTATGGCCCCTTTGTTTTACTTTTTTTTTATCGCATTTCTATACATTGTGGGGCATTGTAATAAGATTAATTTAGCATGATGAACTTGTAAACTGATTAGCCTCCTAAGACTTACACATGAGTGCATTACTCTTGAGTGTTTTTTTTACTTATTAATTATTTCTTACTTGAATTTTTTAAGCAAGTTATATTTTTTGAGTTTTTTCACTCATTTCCTCCAAAGCTGGAGTGTGTACTCATGGTTAGGGCTTAGATTGGAAAATATAATCCTATTGTCTAATGTATATTACCATGCTAATCATCCTCCTAGATTTTCATGGAAATGTGTTAAGTCCCCCTTACGTTTTTTAATGTTTTATGCAAAAATAAAATTTTCCGCAAAATCGAGATATTTTAATTGTAAATAATTCCTAAGTTAAATAAGTGGTACTAGGAGGAATTATATGTCTTGGGGGCATTTTTTTTTGGACTTAGAATACCCTCTTTACCTAAGTACCCACTTTGTGAGTGAAATTAGTGATTTTTTATTACTTAAAATCAATTTTACTCACAAATAGTCAATAAAAGACAAAAAAACAGCAAAACTATTTTTTGGGAAACATGTTTGGGACATGTTTTGAGTTGACTCAATCTTGCTTGGAGTTCACTGGGCCTTGTTGGCACCCAAGAGTGAGTTAACTTGAGAGTTATGGTTGGAGTTGGATGAGTTCACAATGGGTGGTGTGCCCTCCTTGAGGAGAGGCGGTGCACTCATGAGGAGGGTTGCCTACCTCTTGGGAGGTGGCACCCTCCCTCTCTCTCCCACACTCATAAGTGGAAATTTATTGGAGGCTTAGGAGAGGTGGCAGCATTCCCCCTCACACTTGGCCCCTTTCATTTCCAAATGGTGTGCCCTCCTCCTCCATTCGGTGTGCCCTTCTTCATTGGCAACTCATCCCTCTTTCTATATTATGGAGATTGCTCTCCTTTGTAATCTATATTTGTATACCTAGAGTTATGTTGTTGTAATATGCTCTCAAGCTATTGTGGAATAAATATTTGAAGACTTTGCAGGTCACTCTTGTTGCCTTGTGTCAATGTGTGGATGCCATTGTTCCATCTTGATGTGTTGAGGTTATGGTAAACTTTATTTTTGCAAATTTCATTGTTAATTTATCCTTTAGTAGTAAGATATTAGTGAGCTTATTTGCATTGATAAATCCTATTATTTCTAGCATGCTTAGTTTATGATCTCATGTTATTCTAGTTTGATTTGCATGATTTTTAGATTTTATATGTAGGAAGTTGATGCATCCACCTTTAACAAGTATTTTGCAGGAATTCTCTAAGTTTGCAAGGCCTCTAGTTTGGAGGAGTGGAAAGCTCTATCTTGAAATTCCAACACCTTCAAATCCTTTCAATTGGAACAATTTCCTCTACAACAAACTAATAAGACTCCATAGCCCAAGATTTGTTTCCATCTAACGCTCTTTCTCTCATATCTCATAAAATTTATATTTCTATTTTGGTTACTATTTTGCATGCAAGTACTTGGATTTAGATTACATTTCAAATTCTTATTTATCTAAGTTATCTTGCAAAAGAATAATTAGATCTAGATTTCAATTTCATTTCACTATTCTAAGCTAGATCTATCAAAAAGAAAATTTATTTTTAGCAGGCTATTTCTTTAAAATTTTAAAAGGCTAAAACTATATTTCATTTAAAGAGATTTACTTTTATATTTGGCAAGTTAAGTGTCTTTATATTGTTGTTTTAAAGCAACGATCAAAGATGCTAAGGAAACAAGTTTTCTAGCTTGCTTTCCTTAGTTAAATTTTGTTTGTTTTCACTAATTTTTACTTAGTCATTTTTTGGGGGTTTCCCGACATAAGTCCAAGACACTTTCAAAGTGTTTTTGGGCATCTTTTGTCTTGATTTTCTTGTTTTTGTTTGCAGGTTTGCGAATAGACAAGAGGAAACTCTACCCAATTTTGGCATATTATGGGAACCTCAGGAGCTCCCCTTTGATAAATAAACTCATTGTAAACATTGTAAAGACTTGTGATCCCTCGAATGAATGGTCACAAGTCACTCCAAAAAAGATTGTTGTAAATCCATTAATAAAATCAGTGGGGCTATAAGCTCTCATTCTTCATCCCCCCTAGGGGGGACGATGTCTTTTGTGATCGTTTCATTTTTTCAATTTTGGCTCAAGTTTAAAATTCACATCTAAAGGGAAAGCTAAAATAAAACCTTAAAACTCATCACAAGCATCGTAACTTAGTTTAGATTTCATTTTGGGAATGTAAATTTTAATTGCTAGATGAGCTTTCATTTCTGCAATTTCAATTTCCGCATTTAAATTTGTAAAATAAACCAATCCCCTTAGCTCCCCTAAGTAAGCTTTACGCAAAAAAGGGATTGGACAATGTGTATTTAGTTTAATTAGAAAATCATTTATTTTATTGCAATTTAATTTTAGCAAATAAACCCATCCCTTCAAATCCCCCTAGTATTGTTTCTTGCCCTTCCTCTGCAATCTTAGTCTGGATCTATTGAAGTAAGCTCATACAGAATCGGGGCTGGTTAGTCTGGATCTAGTTTAATTTAGGGAAATATTTAAGACTCTATTTCTTGTTTGGAAAAACAAGAGGGTTTGCGTAAGAAATCCAGTGGGAACTTTGTAATTTAGGTTCTCCATGTTGGATATCCCACATTCTCTTTAGATTGTGTGTAAAATCAGAAGGATATTCTCCTTGTTGGATATTCGGCAAGCTCAATCTCCATTCTAAGGAATAGCCTCTTGAAGGCCAGATCTAGATTAGACTTATTTTCTGCAACACTTAGCATAAAAGTCACAATAAATATTAATCAACTGTAATTAAAATTTACAAGGACTTTTCATACGACAATCTTCATCTCAACAGTGTTACACATATCTCAATATTTAGCACTGTTCTCATTATTTCACTTTTAAGTCGTTTTCTTCAAGTATTGATATTTGCAAAGCATTTCCATTTTTCTTGAAATATATCATTTGCTTATTTACTTGCAAGTATTAATATCTATTTCATTATCTTTCATTCAAGTATCTCTTTGATTGAATATTCTTTTCATAAGCACTTGTAGTGAATGAATGAATGATATATATTGCTAGTGTAGAGTTACTTATTGTTATATTCTCTTTGTTGCAATAAACTCCTAGACTCTATTTCTTGTACTTAGATTAGTTCAAGCCTTAGATTATTTTCTTTAGGGACTACCCCCTTGGCTTCGCTAGGAGTTGGCCTAGACGGAGGAGTTGGGGATCAAGTGACATCACCTTAACTCGAGACTTGCCCCCGAGGACACACCCAGTGGATTGAAGATTTATTCCACGTTACCCAAGGCATGTATAAAGGTGACAAAATGTTTGGCACCATTGCCGATGATAAATCTTTCTATTCTAGGAATAGGACTTGTTTTGTTTTATTTTTTGTTTTTTACTTTGTTTTTTATGTTTGTTGTTGATAAAAAATAGACTCAGTCATTTGGTGACTCCACTTAATTTAAATTTAACAAAGTATTCTACAAGAATAAACTCACAAGGCATTGTTGGTTTCATCCATGAACCTGAAAAGGTTTATAGGAGGAGGTTAGCCAAATTTGTTTCTTGTAGAATCCTTGATCAAAAGGGATTCGAGTCCATTTCTGATATATAGTTGCTTTTTAATAATTCTAATTTAGACTCTAATTTTTTGCAAATTGAAATGGATGATTATTTTATTCCACTTGATTTTTTTGTAATAAATTTGTATCCTCATGTTTTCCCTGAAAAGGCTATTAACAAATTACTTGCATTTCAGGGAAATAATGTCATCACTGCTAAAGCTCACATCAAATCATTTTTTGTATGTATTAATAAATCGTGTAATGGTGCAACACATAACCATGGGGATGTAAAAATGAAACTTTTTTCATGTTCTCTTGAAGAAGATGCATATAATTGGTTTTCTGGGTTGGATGACAACAAGTTTGCAACCATAAAGGATTTAATTGAAGAATTCATTGAGAGATGGGGTGATAGGAAGGAGTATCGTCACTTGTTGGT
The DNA here is from genome assembly GCA_900067695.1 of Picea abies. Lineage (NCBI taxonomy): Eukaryota > Viridiplantae > Streptophyta > Pinopsida > Pinales > Pinaceae > Picea > Picea abies. The sequence continues at coordinate 5,686 of CBVK0100662325.1, forward strand.
AGCACTCCATGGTATAAAGAAAAATGAGAATGAAACCACGGAAGAGTTCAATAAAAAGTTTAATGATTTGGTTTCTCGCCTTCACACAGATATTAAGCCCCCAGTTGCTTCCATTCTCATCTACTACATTGAAGCTTTCAATGGTGAGATGAGATATCAAATTAGAGATAAAGATCCAACGAATTTAAATATTGCCTAAGAAATGGCCATTAAGATTGATAGAAACATGCAAGCATCTGGCAAGTCCAACATTCCTAATTTCACAAGGGGCAGTAATTCCAAAAAGCATGAGTGATCCAGATTTAGGAGCGGAACGAATTGATTAACAGACTAAATACAATAAACACATAGATATGAAGAACAACAGAGATATCCAGTGAACAATCTATTCTATTGAATGAATGAAATAGGTTGAAACTGTAAAACTGTAGAACTGAAACACTTGCTCAAATGGTGGTAGCTATACTGAAACACTTGCTCAAATGGTGGTAGCTATCTATGAGAAGAGATGTGGATGCTACGTGCATCTGTCTAAGTAGAATGATTACAATGAGGCTTCAGAGGCCTTTTTGATATTACTCATGAATGCCAAAACCCTAGACATCCAAAAACCTAACCATAGGATATGAAACACCAAAAGTTATGTGGGCCCCTATGGGTAAGTTGGTACCTCAACTTCCCGAGGTCGTAACTTTTGCATACGACCTTCATTTTAGGCGCATGATAGCTCGTTAGAAATTTCTTTTATATAAATACACATTAAGCCGTCAAAATCTGATTCTGTCCATAGTTTGACTGTGGTGTGCCAAAAAAAAATTGTTTGGGGCCCCAAAATGGCCCTGGAAGTACAACAATATGTGCTGACATGAAAACATACAAATTAATCCAGTTGGATTAGGTGGGAGGCCACCAGTGTCCACCTGGAAGATGTGTAGGGCTTCAGAAAGCCTCAAAAGTGTAGAACCCACAATTACAAAAAAGTACAAAAGAGCGTGTTGAACTAAAAATTGTCAAGAGGAGCCAGTTGGAATAGTTGGGTGGCCACCAATATCCACATGGATAAATGAGCCTAAAGATAAAAAAAGTTCTTCATATAGTAAGACTTCTTCTTTTGACCCTTTGAAAGAGTTGACAGAAATGAAAAAACTTGTGAAAGCCATGAATCCAGCCATGCATCCCAATTGAATTCCATGCAGACTGGGTTGATTTCCATATAAAGATCTCAGGTTAATAGATTTCAACCTAGATAGAATAATGAAAAATGGAAAAGAAAAGGTCCTTCCCAAGATCAGAGACTACCAAATCAGTTGGAAACAATGAATATATTTCAACAATAGGCTCCTCCTTTTTGTAGGTCTTGTGAGGAATTTCATGAGGAATCCACTTGCTCCATATTTTGTCAAATTAATTAGCAAGGGTTTCTTGGATCAAATAAATATGATGGATTTTCAGGATGCCCAGATTTTATAAATAATGTGAACAAAACCTACATTTTCGCAAAAGATCAATGGAAACTGAATAAGGAACTAAGTAAGAAAAAAGAGGATTTAAAGATTGATAATGTGACTAGATTGTATGGTGAAAATCCTACTCCATAACAGATTTTAGAGATGGAAAGATATAAAAGAGTAATCTACCATAGGAAAGGGAATGATAATTCAAGTACATCACATCAAAACATTCCCAAAGCATTTACTCCAACTGAAGATCTAAGTCTTGACTTGGGAAATTGGATATCAAACGCTAAGGTTTTGGTTCTAGTGGTAGATCTCATTAAGATACCTCCACAAAAGGATAAGTTGTTAAAATCTATTGAAGTCCCTAATGAGAGAAGTCTTGGGAAATACAAGTCTAAAGAGAATCATGAGGATGCCCATTTTATTTTACATAGTATGGATTGGACAAAGGAATTCACCCACCTTTCTTTGTATCGTTAATGATCAATGATCTTCATTTGCACAATTGTATGTATGACTCAGGGGCCTCATCAATTATCATCACCAAGAATGTTATGAAGCTTTTAAATTTGGATATCACAAGGCCTTATCACAATGTATGCTCCATGGATTCTAGAGAAATTGAAACACGTGGGATAATCTTGAATCTACCAGTTAAATTGGCAACCTATCCTAATATCACATTTCCCATGGACATAGTTTTCATTGATGTACCTTATGCATGGGGTATGCTCTTATCTATAAAGTGGGTTGCTACTTTGGGAGGTACTATGCAGATAAATTTATCGTATGCTACTATTCCTTCTTCATAGAATTAATTTGTTAAGCTTTATAGGGAGAAGGAAAGAAATTTTCATGTTGAAGATCCTAAAGAACCCATGAATGAATTTGTTTATCATGTGCATGACATGAAAATTATGAAATAACATTTGATTTTCTAGCACCTATCGGAGAGAAATTCAAGGATGAGATACCAAATGTTTATATTGTTTGGGAAACCATGGATTCTTTTGATGGTCTTTTTCTTGAAGAAGCTCCAAGTGAAAAGGGTATTGGTATAACATCTTCAGAATCGGGAATAGGGTTCGATTTATCAGTTGGGTCATCATCATCATCATAAATTTGTCATCTATTAGATGAGTCATTTAGATGTCAGAAAGAGTTGGAAATACTTTTTGGGCCATCCATTCCAGATGTATTAGAACCTGGGGAAATTTGTGTTGGTAAAGAAGATATATTCAACAGATATGACAAGCATAAAAAATATAAAAAGAAAAGAAGAAAAAATGGAATAAATCTAGTGGAAGATTGTAAGGATGATGAAGAAGTCAATGATGAAAATAATAGTCAATATGCCATCCCTATGGAATATTATGACAAGCCTTTCAAGGAAGAATTAAAATCGATAAACTTTAAATCTTTTCGCTTGGCACAAATACAACTTCACCATAAAGGATTCAAAGAAACTTTAATCAAGTGGTTGAGAACTAAGAAAAAGGGTTGACATCAAAATATAAGAAAGCAAGGTAAAGTGCAAAATTCTTCTGACAACTCATCTCAGCCAATTGGACGACATAAATATAACTATGCCAGTGAAAGGGCTCCACCTTGAATTGGTTTTCAATGCAATCATCTGAAGCCCATGGTGGAATCCTTTGTAACATATCTCTCTAACCCTTCTCCTTTGTATTTTATTTTCATGTCATCATTTATTCCTTGTATATTATTTCACTTTCTTCTTTTGCACTTTCCTTGTATATATATGTATATTATTCATGCAACTTATGTTTTTATATTTGGTTTCTACATATTATATGTGTTGTTGATACATCTGTTTGGCGAGATGTTTGTGATGTAGGATACAGATTATGGATTCTCGTATGCTCTCCTTTGATAAAAGATCAAGCACACGTCCCCATATGGAGCCAATGTTATCCACCAAGTTTCACTAGGATGGACTTGTAGTTGAGTTGCCAAAGAATGAACAATCACTAGGATGGACTTGTACTTGAGTTGAGATATTTTAATTGTAAATAATTCCTAAGTTAAATAAGTGGTACTATGAGGAATTATATGCCTTGGGGGTTATTCATTTTTGGACTTAGAATACCCACTTTGTGAGTGAAATTAGTTATTTTTAATCACTTAAAATAAATTTTACTCACAAATGGTCAATAAAAGACAAATCAAAGAAGTCCCTGGGGGGCAACTCAATTGGCAAGTGTCGTGATATGAAGTGTTATGTACAATGAGGTTTCGAGTTCAAATCCCCCTGATTTACCCATTCCTGCAGATTACCCATTCCTGCAGAAGGGGCATATGTATGGCACCTGGAGGTTATAGTGGTAGCGGTCGAAATCGACCCCGTGTCACGCGAGCTAGTTGTCGATTCCGCCAGTTACAAAAAAAAAAGACAAAAAAATAGCGAAGCTATTTTTTGGGAAACATGTCTGGGACATGTTTTGAGTTGACTCAACCTATCTTGGAGTTCACTAGGCCTTGTTGGCACCAAATAGTGAGTGAAGAGTGACTTAACTTGAGTTATGGTTGGAGTTGGATGACTTCCCAATGGGTGGTGTGCCCTCCTTGAGGAGAGGTGGTGCACTCATGAGGAGGGTTTCCTACCTCTTGAGAGGTGATGACCTTCCTCTCTCTCCCACACTCACAAGTGGAGATTTCTTGGAGGCTTAGAAGAGGTGGCAGCCTTCCCCCTCACACTTGGCTCCTTTCATTGCCAAATGGTGCACCCTCCTCCTCCATGTGGCACACCCTCCTTCATTGGCAACTCATCCATCTTGCTACATTTTGGAGCTTGCTCTCCCTTGTAATCTAGATTGGTAGACCTAGAGTTATGTTGTTGTAATATGCTCTCAAGCTATTGTGGAATAAATATTTGAAGACTTTGGAGGTCACTCTTGTTGTCTTGTGCCAATGTGTGGATGTCATTGTTCCACCTTGAAGTGTTGAGGTTATGGTAAACTTTATTTTTGCAAATTTCATTGTTAATTTATCCTTGAGTAGTTAGATATTAGTGAGCTTGTTTGCATTGCTAAATATTATTATTTTTATCATGTTTATCCTATGATCTCATGTTATTCTAGTTCGATTTGCATGATTTCTAGATTTTATATGTAAGAAGTGGATGCATCTACCTTTAACAAGTATTTTGCAGGAATTCTCTAAGTTTGCAAGGCCTCTAGTTTGGAGGAGTGTAAATATCTAGCTTGAGTTTCCAACACCTTCAAATCCTTTCAATCGGAACGATTTCCCTCTACAACACACTAAGAAGACTTCATAGCCCAAGATTGTTTCCATCCAACACTCTTCCTCTCTTATCTCACAAAAAATTTATTTCTCTTTTGGTTACTATTTTGCATGCAAGTACTTAGATTTAGTTTACATTTCAAATTATTATTTATCTAAGTTAGCATGCAAAAGAAGAATTAGATCTAGATTTCAATTTCATTTCACTATTATAAGCTAGATGTATCATAAAGAAAAATTATTTTTAGCAAGTTATTTCTTTAAAATTTTAAAAGGATAAAAGTAGATTTCTTTTAAAGAGCTTTACTTTCATATTTGGAAAGTGTCTTTACATTGTTGTTTTAAAACAACAATCAAAGTTCCTAAGGAAACAAGCTTTCTAGCTTGCTTTCCTTAGTTAAATTTTGTTTGTCTTCACTAGTTTTTACTTGGTCATTTTTTGGGGTTTTCTAACATAAGTCCAAGACACTTTCAAAGTGTTTTTGAGCATATTTTTCCTTGATTTTTTTTCTTCTTTGTGCAATTTTGCGAACAAACAAGAGGAAACTCTGCCCAATTTTGGCAGATTTGGAGATTATGGGACCCCCCGGAGCTCCACTTTGATAAATAATCTTATTGTAAACATTGTAAAGACTTGTGATCCCCCAAATGAATGATCACAAGTCACTCCAAAAAATATTTTTGTAAATCCATTAATAAAATCAGTGGGGTTATAATCTCCCACTCTTCATCCCCCCTAGGGGGAATGTTGTCTTTTGTGATTGTTTCATTTTTGCAATTTTGGCTCAAGTTTAAAATTCACATCTAAAGGGGAAGATAAAATAAAACCTTAAAACTTATCACAATCATCGCAACTTAGTTTAGATTTCATTTTGGGAAAGTAAATTTTAATTGCTAGATTAGCTTTCATTTCTGCAATTTCAATTTTCACATTTCAATTTGGAAAATAAACCAATCCCCTCAGCTCCCCTAAGTAAAATTTACGCAGAAAACGGGCTAGATAGTGTGGATTTAGTTTAATTAGAAAATCATTTATTTTATTGCAATTTCATTTTGGCAAATAAACCCATCCCCTCAATTCCCCCTAGTATTGTTCTTAGCCCTTCCTCTGTGAGCTTAGTCTCGATCTCTGGAAGTAAGCTCATATAGAACCGGGGTTGGTCAGTGTGGATATAGTTTAATTTAGGGAAATATTTAAGACTCTATTGCTTGTTTGGAAACGCAACAGGGTTTGCGTAAGAAATTCGGAGGGAACTTTGAGATTTAGGTTCTCCATGTTGGATCTCCCACATTCTCTTGATCTTGTGTGCAAAATCAAAGGGATATTCTCCATGTTGGATATTTGGCAAGATAAACCTCCATTCTAAGGAATAGCCTCTTGAAGGCCACATCTAGATTAGATTTCTTTTTTGTAACACTTAGCATAAAATTCACAATAAATATTAATCAACTTTAATTAAAACTTACAAGGACTTTTCATACGACAATCTTCATCTCAGCGGCGTTACACATATCTCAATATTTGGCATTGGTCTCATTATTTTACTTTTAAGCCATTTGCTTCAAGTCATTATATTTGCAAAGCATTTTCATTTTTCTTGAAGTATATCATTTGCTTATTTACTTGCAAGTATCAATATCTATTTGATTATCTTTCATGCAAGTATCTATTTGATTGAATTTATTTTTCATAAGCATTTGTAGTGAATGAATGAATGAATGATATATGTTGCTAGTGTAGAGTTACTTATTTTTATATTGTCTTTGTTGCAATAAACTCCTAAACTATATTTATTGTACTTAGATTAATTCAAGCCTTAGATTATTTTCTTTATGGACTACCCCCCTTGGCTTCGCTAGGAGTTGGCCTAGACGGAGGAGTTGAGGATCAGGTGACAACATCTTGACTCTAGACTTGCCCCCAAGGACACACCCAGTGGATTCAATATTTCTTCCACATTACCCGAGGTGTGTATAAAGGTGGCAACATGTACCAACTACCTAGTGGGTCTTATAAAGTGGACACTCTTTACATTGAATAACTATCTATTACTATCCTCTGGCCTTATTCAAAGAGGATGGTCGCATATAATAACTAACCAACTCCTATGTCGCCCAAAGTAGGGAGGTTAGGATAGGACCCTAACATCTAACATTTTATGTCAACAAACACTTTAAACAAAAAAAAGGTGTAAACCATAGCTAGTGGTAAACTATTCCAAGTTAAAAAAATCCTTAATGGAAATCAAGTATCTTGTACCAAACAAAGATTATTTTTTTAATCAACTAAGAAGATGCAATGTGTTTTCAAAATTCGATTTCAAATATGGTTTTTGGAAAATTGGAATTATTCCTAAGAATATAATGAAAACCAACTTTGGGGTACCCCATGTGCAGTATCAATGGAAAGTGAGAGGCCATTTGACCTCACAAATTCCCCATCATAATTTCGAAACAGGACGGAAGACATTTTTGTTTATTCCCCTTTTTTTTATCAGTTACATTTACGATAGTTTAGCCTTTTCTAAGGAATTAAAAGAGCACAAAAAACACTTAGAACATTTTTATGAATTGGTTTTTTCCAGGCCAGGTATTGGCAGAACTCGTAACTCCATGCCTATGTTATTTCATTAGCTTGAAACTCAATAAATATACAAAAATTAATTGTTGGTCTTCCCTATCTGGTGACTCTTCCTATCACCTACAACTCTTCATATTTACAATTAATGTTACAAGTAACGCAACCCCAAGGATTATGTTTCAAAATTCCTCCCCTTAATCTAAATAGGTGTTTGACAGTCCAAGCATCATTCTAAACTTTTCAATTTTGTCTCTTCCAAGTGCTTTGGTGAAGATGTCTGCAATTTACTCATTTGTGGAACAATGTGTCAAGTGAATTGTTTTGGCCCCTATATGATATCGAATCAGGTGATACTTTGTGTTGATGTGCTTGGTTCATTCATGGAATCTGGGATTCTTGGCCAACTTTATTGCAGAAGTATTGTCAACTAGAAGAGGAGTAGAATTTACTCATTTCTTGTGCAAGTCTTCAAGTATTTTCATGATCTACACAATCTCCTTCGTCGCTTCTGCAACTACCACATATTCTGCCTCTATTGTGGAATCTGTTGGAGCTGACTATTTTTGTGATATCTAGGAGATAGTTGTTGATTTGAGACTCATTAGATAGCTTGAAGTTGACCCTCAATTTTCTATATCCCCTACAAAGTTTGAATCAGAATATCCAATCAAGTTGAATTCATCCACCTTAGAGTATATGATTCCAAAATATTGAGTTCCTTTCAAGTATTTTAGAACTCTTTGTGCAACAAACCAATGTCTTTCACAAGGATTTTGCATGAACTTGGAAAGAATCCCAAAAACAAATGAAATGTTTGGTCTAGTGGTAGTAAGATAGATAAGACTTCCCACAAACTGTCTATACTTGGTTGCATCCTCAAATTCATTCCCTTCTTTTGATGTGAGTTTCAAATTATTTTCCATTGGAGTAGAAACAGGATTACACTCAGCCATGCCAAATTTGTTCAACAGTTCTCCAATGTACTTCTTTTGGGAGATGAATATGTACTTTGGATTTTGAATCACCTCAATGCCCAAATATTAGTGAAGATATCCCAAATCTGTCATCTTGAAGCCTTTCTTCAACTCTTTCCTTATGGATGCAATGCTGCTTTCATTGTTCCATGCCATCAACATGTCATCTACATATACTACAAGATATACAATAGTCTTGCCAACTTTCTTGACAAACAAAGTTGCATTGTCAAGATTGAAATCCTTAAAATTCAATTTCAGAAGATTCTCGATTAATTTTTCATACCATGCTCTTGGTGCTTGTTAGGCCATATAAGGATTTGATGAGATTGCATACCTTATGTTCTTGTCCCTTCACAACAAAGCCTTCTAGTTGAGACATGATAACATTATTTTTCAAGTATCCATTCAAGAAAACATTCTTCACATCTATTTGATGAATTTTCCATCCATTATGTGTTTCCATGGAAAATAGAGTATGAATGGTATCCCGTTTTTTTGTGGGTGGGGGAAGTATCCTCATAATCAACACCTTCTTTCTGTGTAAATTTCTACGAGACTTGCTTTATGCTTGTTAAGAGAGCCACCTGATCTATACTTGTTCTTGAATAGCTACTTGCAGTCAATTGGTTTGGTTCTGAATGGAGGATCCACCAACTTCCATGTCCAATTCTTGATTAGAGCATCATATTCCTTCTCCATGGCTTCTTCTCATTCATCATGAGAAGTGCCTTCTTCAAAGGAAGTCAATTAAAGGTTAGTATATAAATTCAACTCACAATCATATGGAACGTCCATGTCATCTACATCACCTGAGTTTGAATTCTCTACATTATCTTCATCTTATCTTGAGGACATTTTGGTTCTTGTGTTTTCGACCTCATCAGGATGAACACTTTCAAGTGTTTTTGTGAGCCATTTTGGTGGCCTTTCTGAGATGGTCCAAGTTGCTCAGCTGATTGAGATGGTGTTGAGTTCTCATCAAGACTCATCTTTTCAATCCTCTCAATCACATCATCCAAACGAACTTCAGATTTTGATGAAGTGGTTGGAACTTCTTCATGTGGGGGAGATGTTACTTCAAAAGTAGATTCCAAAGATTGACCCAAGATAGGAATCCCCCCTTCAAGATGTGGAATCTCATTATCAAATTAATGATATGTATTTACACGAGTGAATTTGTCCAGATGATCAAGTTGTCTCTCAATAGTTTCATAATTCTTGGAGGATTCAAGAAATACTACATCTCTAGAAAGGATGAATTTCTTGTTTGTTTCATCATAAATACAATATCCCTTGGTGGTATTTGAGTACCACAAGAATATGTGATCCTGACTTCTTGCATCAATCTTTCTTTTTTGCTCCTTAGGAATCAAGGCATAGCAAGTGGAACCAAAGACCTCGATATTCCTCACTGAAGCAATGTGACCATACCACATTCCATAAGGAGTCTTGTTTTGAAGAGCAAGAGATGGAAACTTTCTTTTCACATAAACTGCACATATACCTACATCAACCCAAAACATTAATTTTACATTCTTGAAAAGCATCATGGAACGAACCATATTTAAGAGTGTCGTGTTCATTTGTTCAACTACATTGTTCTATTGAGGATTGTATGGAACTATGGTTTTATGCTTGGTCCCATGTTGGTGAAGGTAGCTTTCAAATTCATTAGATGTATGTTACTTTCCATTATCGGTGTGACTTTGAATAGAACTAATACGAATCTGAGCTTCATTTTGAATCCATAATGAAATTTTTTAAAAGTTTCAAAAGCATGGTATTTATCTTTCAACAATTACATCCAACACATCCTGGGGTAATCATCAATAAAATTCATGATATATCTATTTCCATTTGCATAAGGAACAAGCATAGGGCTTGTTATCGCACAATTTGTACTTTCCCAAAATCCAAAGGCAAGTGAACAATAAATTGGCGTAACAGGAGGTTGTCCTATCACTGTCACCTTAATAAGACACCTCTTCCGATCTCACATGATATATCTATTTCCATTTGCATAAGGAACAAGCATAGGGCTTGTTATCGCACAATTTGTACTTTCCCAAAATCCAAAGGCAAGTGAACAATAAATTGACGTAACAGGAGGTTGTCCTATCACTGTCACCTTAATAAGACACCTCTTTCTATTTAAGGGTGAAAGCCTAGGGGAGACGTTCCCGGTGACCTGGGGGTTTGAGAAGGCAAAGGTAAAGGCATCAAGAAAATTTCTTCCCCTCTCACAAGTCACACTGATCAGAAAGTCCCAAAGTTTTAATAAGATGAAGCTAATATTTGTTTGAGTGTACCTGCATAGAACAAGACAACAAGAAAACATTATTTTCAAGTAACAATTGATATTAGTGCTTCGTAAAAACCTTGGACGTTCAATAAAAGCAATAAGATGATATACCAGATGAAGCAAACATAAATTTATAACAGCAATGTATATATAATGATAGCTTCACAATTATGCCTTAAACAAGCTTAAATAATGACCCAAAATGATAACCTAGAATTGGCAATATGCTAGCATTGGTCAAAAGCAAGGAAGACAATGTAAAATCAACTTTAACACTTGATTTTAGGAGCTTTTACTGCTGTAATATATGGTTGTATCTTACTTTTGTAACAGCTGCAAGAATGTTAGTAAGTTAGTCTAATCTAGGGTTAGGAATGGTTAGAAAAGAGTTTGAAGTAGATAGTTTGAGGGTTGTTTTCATCAATCAATCAAATGCAAGGAATAAACTAGTGCCTCTAGGGTTAATGGATTCACTTTTGTAGCAATAATATTGAAGGAAATAAATGATAGTAAGTGAACTAGAGACAAGAGGGAGGATGGTTGAGGTGTTGGTAACCCAAGGCCTCAATCATCCAAAATCCTAGAAGGAAAACAGCTACTAGGAAGTAGGTAACCCTAGGCCCTAGCGGTTTTCCTTCTTCTTTAGCTCAAGCTTGAGATAAATAAAATCTTAATAAAACAAGGGTGTTAGAGTGCTACAAAGGTAGGGCTCTAGCATTTACTTCAAAAGAGGTGTCTTCTAGCAAAATTAAGTAGGTGGATAGCTATTGAGAGAAGGACAATAACATGTGCTTATTCTCCTAGGGTTTCACACTAGCAATTTCATAATCTTAGTATATGTAAAGCAAAGGATACCATAACCATTCAAAGAAAGAAGAATTGTAGATTTTCACTTACATTCACCAAGAATAATCTAGTAAAATTCCCTAGTTGAAGACTTTCCACCATAAAAATGCCAAAATACACCAAAAGAAGCCTCCTCCAAGAGTTGTGCGCCACTTAATTTCAGCCAATAAGCCTTTAAAGAGGCCGAATTTCAGAACTCACACTTTTGTGAGTGAAAGATGATGAAAAAATACAAGGGATTTTCCCTTATTTATACAAATCAAATGACCTTTAATTACAACTTATGTCAGAAAAGGTCGACCTGGCCAGTTACATCAAAAATCCAATTTTTTACATAAATTTGACAAATTAAACCCTAAAACATGCATAAGAGGTGATGTCATGCCCTTCTAGGGTGATGTTTGGCCTCATAAGTGAGACATTGGCCTCCATGAGAAAACTGTTAGGCCTTCTAAGGCCTCTGGATCATGCCACACATGCCTCTTGGCACACAACTGCCTCCATCATGTCCATCGGACGTTGGGTGACATCATGGGCCTCTTAAGGCCAACGTTTAGGGGGAAAGGCAAGACCCCCCTCGGTTCAGGCCTTCCAAGGTGTCTCTAGTGGAACGTCCTTCTTTCTCTCCAATGCAAGCCTCTGGTATGTGTCTACCCCTAGCTAGGGTCTCAACATCCATCTGGTGGGCTTTTAGCCCCATGGAGGTGTGAGCTAATCATCTCCCCATATGTACCTGTCTGTCTGGCGTGGTCCTGCAGCAACAAAAAGTATGCCCTCCATGGGCTCATAATTCAGAGTGTTGGCCCTTGGGTATGGAAGTAAGCGAAGATTAAGGCAGAAAAGACAGAATGTGAACTGCGCGGAAGACAAAGTGACTGATATTGGGTTGAAGTGAGAAGAAGAACAGAAAAGATGGAGCGAAGTAAGAGAAAGCAATTCGTTGGACAATGAGATCGAGGATGACAGATCAACAAGGAATACGAATCGTGGACAACTCAGCAAGCGGAAAAATCCACCGTTGGATGCTTTGGAGCAGCACGCGAGAAGGAAGGAAAAACAAGCTAGCGAAGACCTGAAAATGTGGGTCAAGCTAACCTAGGTTTTAGACACCTAGGGTTTTGGTATCTAGGGTTTTGACACTTAGGTTTCGGCCTAAGGTTGTCAGTGAGTCATTGTAATGTATAAATAAGAACCTAGATGAGGGAAGAGGGTTCGATGAAGAGTCTCAAGTTTGGTATTGTTATGAGTGATTATTGTAGTGAGAGAGAGAAGCATTGAGCAGTGAGGGAAGTTTGTGTTGTAATATATTCAACTGGGTGTGAAGATCAACCCTGTAGCTGGGTACGCAGGGAGGTAAGACAAAAAGAAAGAGAGAAAGATCTGCTAGATAAGAGCGCAGATAAGAACTGTATACTTTCATCTTAATATATTATAAAGCATAGTTCTGTGGATGTAGCCCTAGGGAAAGGGTGAACCACATATATCTTGGTGTTGTGTGTGATTAATTTTGTGTTCTCTTGTTCTTGATATTCTGTTATTCCATTATTGTGTTAGATCTGACAAATAAATGTGTAAGGTAGGACTACGTAGATAACTGACATCCAGATGTTGTGTTGTTCTTGTATTGGATCCACTTGGTATTCCCTTTGGTTGTAGACATATGTGTCTTGCAACCCCCCATAGCTACTTCGGGTGAGATTGCATCTGCCTTGCAGGTGTTGCCAAAAGGGCTAGTATTTAAGGCTTGTTGCTGCGCTCTTGGAGTTGAACCCTGGGTCTGCCCCTGTCCCAACAAATGGTTCTGTTGTCGGGACCGGGATCTTCTTAAGGGAATGTAAGGTGGTTTCCATCGAAGACGGAGATTTAGAAGTGGATAGAAGACCAAGAAAAAGACTTCGCAGAAGCCCAGAACAAGAACCCTAAGTTTAGCATCGAGGACTGGTTGGGAAGGTATATCTTTACTGATATACACGAGATTTTCTTTAGAGGAATTCATTAGGATTTATACGAGTGGCTATCTAGGTTAGCAGACACCCAATTTGAGATCATATCTAGACCACCTGTGGTTTGAACATCGACGCTGATCAAGAAGGTCAAGAAAGTTGATAACACTGTGTCGAGAGCATTAGATCATTGGTTCGATAGCACCATTGGAGGATATATCACTGAGTTTGTTGTTGACAGAGTAGAATCATATAGTCAAGCAGAGAGATACTTCTTCAAGGGACCTAGAGGAAAACTTTTACAATTTCTGAAGTTGAGGATCAAGATGTTATTGCATGAGAAGAACATCTTGAAGCTACAATAGTTGGTCCAATTGAAAATCTAATGTTCAAGAATTCATACAGTGACAGCGGCGCAGAGTTGGGACATACGCGAAGTGGAAGAATCTTCTGAGAGGTCCCTCTTGTGAACTTGTTTGAACAGAACCATGAACCACTGGTACAAGACAAAATATTTTACAGTGGAGAGGAAGAAGAATTGGTGAATGAGGAACATTCAGAATCTGGTAGGGCTGAAGAAGGAAAGACTGAGGAACCTCGCCGAGAAGAGTCACAAACTTCAAGAACTGTGCAGACCGTTGAAGTAAGTATTATTACTCCTCCTATTGTTTCAGCAGCATTAAGAAATCGGAGTAATCAGAGTCACCAGAGCGCTCAGAGCACTGTCACTAGCATTCCAACACATACTCGGTCAGGAAACCTAGGAAGATCTATAGAAGATGAGATGAGGTTACCCACCTTCAAAGGAGATGGATCTGAATATCCTGATCAGCATTGGTTTCTATGTGAAGTTGTGTGGAATATTAAGAATATCACCGACGAAGTTGTTAAACGAGCTCAGTTAGGTACTACCCTGAGAGACCACGCACTGAGTTGGTATATGAAGTTTTTCCAAGGAGTTGTCCAACCAAAACCGTTGAACGAGATCAAGACTGCGTTGATTACAGAATTCAAGAAACCTAAGTCGAAATGGAAATGCATTATAGAACTAAAAGAAATCAAGCAGAAAGTAGCTGAACTTGTTTGGGAGTTTGATCAGAGGTTTAAGACCTTAATGGGCCATTTGAGTTTTTAGATCCCATATGAGAAGAACAAGGAATGGTTCATTGTTGCCCTCTTACCACACATCAGAGTCCCTCTCATGCAACAAAATATTTCTTCGCATGCTAAGGCATTAGAGATCGCCATGAAACTAGAATCAACTCCTATGGCAGAATTTAGCTTAGGTATGAGCCAAACCTTGAGTCAACTAACTAGTTTATCTCTGCAGATCAAAGATATGAAGAAAGACAAGGGAAAATATAAAAGAGAATATATTGAGTGCATTATATGAAAATCAGAAGGCCATGACAAGGAGCATTGTCCCATATTTCATGAGTATTTGGCATCTGGAGCCCTGAGTCCTTTAAAGCAAGTTACCTTACCATGGTGCGAGGTATGTAGAAATAGACATCGCCTTGGTGAATGGTATTACCTGCAAAAATATGTTCAAACACCCACAAATATGTATTGCACATTCTGTAAGTCGTCATGGTATGATGATAGGGATTGTAGGGCCTATGACCTCATGCATGAAAGGTCAATGGATATATACAAAATTCAAGGCGAAGTACAACAAGAAGGAAACACTACGCAGTATAATTCTCTAGGAAGAGGAAACTTCAACCCTCATGGTGGATTCAAAGGAAGAGGACGAGGAAGAGATATGGGTCGAGGTAGAGGCCAAATAATTTGTTATAACTGCACACAGCCAGAACATTTGGCAAGGGACTGTCAGAACCTTTGTACCACGTGCAGTTACTGCAACTCATTCAAACATGTTATTGAGGAATGTTCAGCATTTCTAGCTAAGCTTCAGGAAAGATGGGGTGTGAACCCACAAGTCCAATTGATATACGTTGAACCTCGCAGAGAGGATCCCAGAGTTGTTGTTATCACTAGAGGAGGCGTTGTTACAGGAGAAGACAGAGTGACCCAAGGAAATACTATAGAATAATCAGGGGTGCGGAAAGTTGTAGAGAAGACACAAGTGTTTGATGCAAAGAAAGAAAAAAAAAATATTTGAGGAGGCAAGAAAAGATTTCTGCAAAGACCAAGGTTCTTCATCAAAGACATGACCAGAAGTAAGAGAATGTGGAATGCCCCTGGCATTTGATCAGTCTGCTCTGCCAGGAGAAGGAAAAGAGGTAAGTAATCTCATGGAATTTTTACATACTTGCATTAAGTTGATTCATAATGAAAGAATTGTACAAGAGATACAAAATTTAATCAAATAATATGAGCTAGGAAAGATAGATCCCTTGTTGAATAGAACAGTACACCAAGTCTCTAAAAAGAGAAGGACAAATAAGGAACTGCATCTGAATGCTCAAATTGGAGAGTATGATATAGACTATGTGGTCCTCGACTTAGGGTCAGAGGTCAATGTCATGACGAAACAGACTTGGGCACTGATGGGGAAACCTAAGTTGATTTATTCCCATATCAGGCTTAGGATGGCTAATCAACAAGTTGTAAGCCCCTTTGGAAGATTGGAACATGTCCATGTGGACATTGATGGAGTAAGGATGCTTGTAGACTTCGAGGTGATTGAGATAGTTTATGATAGTTGTCCTTACCCTGCGTTGTTAGGAATTGATTTGGCTTTCAATAATTCCATTGTGGTTGATTTAAAGAAAAGAAGAATGATGTTTGAAGGAGATGGCCTTAAGGTCATTGCACCTTTGGATCTCGATGAAGGTCAGAGATACACAGAACCCATTAGAGAAGAAGACCGTGCATATGACCTAGAAAACATATACAAATTAACGGCCAGACAACAGAACTACATTAGTCCTACAGCAGATGGGAACCTAAGCTGGCGAAGTGACAATGCATGTTCATCAGATTCAGAAGAATCACTAGAGAACTAGAAGAAAAAAATGTATGAAGTATATACAAGGAGATGTGATATATTAACCAGAGAAGCTCACTGGATCGGCACAACAATAAGTAACTTGCCCACCTTTGATGGTCTAAATCATTTAGAAGCATTCTTGTTGGACTTTGAAGAAATTGTACCAACACAACAAAGATTGTTGGCAATGGATGAGGCCTTGAAAGAAACTCCAACAAGATGGTGGGGGACACACAAAAACAACATTATAGACTGGGTATAATGTCGCACTTTGATGACAGCACGATTTTCAGAGCAAGTAGAAGGCTGTGAAGTTAGGTACACAGGTCAAAGTTGTCCGAAGGACCATGTGCAAAGTTGTGAGGAAGCCTGGAGCAACATTCCTCAAGAGAAGTGGGTGCACAAATTCATCAACACACTAGACACAACCCCTATCAATTGGTATCTTCAAGCAGAACTGTGCCTCATCACTGCAGATTCGGAAGGTATGACTCAGAACTTTGTAACTATCATTTTGTTTGAAAGCCAATATCCTATAGTGGATCAAGCGTTACAGATTGTAAGACAAAAATTATTCGAGGAGGCACCTAGCCTCCATTTGGAACAAGAAGAGGACGAATGGACTGCGCCTCTCCAGAAATTGCAAGGTTGTTACAATATCAATGTTGACGAAGACGATGACCCTAGGAAGGTGAACATCGTCGAAACAGAAGGCCAAAGAGACATAGAAGGACCAGGAATTGAGCTACCTTTCATTGGACAACCAATTAAAATTAAAAAAGTCAATATTGGAATAGAGCAAACACTAAAGCTTGCAAATGTTGGAGATTACTGGGATGTTGCCACTATTGAAAAGATCACAGAGTTATTGCATGAATATAAGGACTTGTTTCCAACCAAGTTCATTGATATGAAGGGCATTAAAGGACCCATGGGAGAGATGAGGATCCCTTTGAAACCAGATGCAAGGCCAGTCAAACAGAGCCCCTACAGATTAAACAGTCAATATAAGGAGAAAGTGAATATTAAACTCGACAGAATGTTGGAAGCAGGAATCATAGAACCCATTGAAGAGTCATAATGGATTAGCCCTATGGTGGTGTAGGATAAGAAGACCGGAGAGATCAGGACCTGTGTAGATCTCAGGAAGTTGAATGATGCCTGTTTGCATGACCCATTACCTACAACATTTACTGACGAAGTGTTAGATAATGTAGGAGGACAAGAGGTCTATTCTTTTACAGATGGATTTTCAGGATACCATCAGATCCGGATTGCCAAGGAAGATCGCCCTAAGACCACATTTTCCACAGAATGGGGATCCTACCAGTATACATTGATGTCGTTTGGATTGAAAAATGCACCAGCCATCTTTTCCAGGGTGATGGTCAAAGCGTTCAAGGAGTTTTTACATAAATTTCTGGAAGCATATTTTGATGATTGGACTATTTTTATCTTATTACAAAATCATACTGACTGTTTAAGACAAATGTTGGATAAGTGCAAGCAGTGTCAGATTGCCTTGAACCTGAAAAAGTGCATCTTATTTTTACCCTTTGGAGTGTTGTTAGGTCATATTGTGTGTAAGCAGGGACTGCTGGTAGACCCATCTAAGATTGTCTTTATAGTTGATCTTCCCCCTCCTACTTCAATCAAACAGTTGTGCACTGTGTTGGGACATACTGGATACTATAGGAAGTTCATTAAAGGCTATGCATAGATCACAACACCCATGGAGAAGATTTTGAACAAAGATTGTCAGTTTCATTGGACAGAAGAATGCCAACAAAGCTTCGACACACTGAAATAGAAAATGGTTATTGTGCCTATCCTGGTTTTCCCAGATTGGAGCAATGAATTTGACGTGCATGTTGATGCATCTTCTATTTCATTAGGAGTTGTGTTATCACAACTGGGAGCTGGAGACATTGACTACCTGTTATCCTTTGCTAGCAGGAAGCTATCAACAGTTGAGATGAATTACACCACCACTAAGAGAGAAGGGTTAGCCATGGTGTATGCGTTGCATAATTTTCACCACTACTTGATGGGAGGACACTTTAAAATGTTTATTGATCACTCTGCATTGAAATACCTAGTCAACAAGCCAATGTTGGGGGGAAGAATATGCATATGGCTTCTTCTATTTCAGGAATATGATTTCAAGATCATGGTTAAACCAAGGAGAATGAACAAAGGACCTGACCACTTTTCAAGGTTAGAACATGGAGAGGAACCTACTAGTCTGGAGGATACACTGTCGGATGCACAGTTGTCGGCCATTAGAAATATTGATGACCACTTCGCCGAGATATTCCAGTTCTTGTCAACAGGAATGGCACCTAGCGAATGCACAATCACCCAGAAGAAACAACTGGTAGTGTGCGTTGTAGACTTTTCACTTATAGCCGAACAACTATATAAAATGGGACCTGATGAGATCCTGAGGAGATATGTTATGGAAGAAGAATGACCATTGATTTTAGCATAAGATCATGAAGGCAGTGCAGGAGGACACTACGCGGGAAAAGAAACAGCGCATAAGGTTCTTAGAGCTGGTCTCTGGTTGCCTACTTTACACAGAGATGCTAAGGACTACTTCAGAGCCTGTGATGTATGCCAAAGAGTTGGGAAACCGTATAGAAGAGATGAAATTCCTTTAGCACCGCAGCTGACCCTACAAGCATTTGAGAAATGGGCCATTGGTTTCGTGGGACCTATAAACCCACCAAGAAAGCGCACAAGAGAAAGGTACATAATCGCTGCAACATAGTACTTGACCAGATGGGCCGAAGCAAGAGAAGTTAAGGACTGCAGTGTAACTACAATTGTGCGCTTCATATTTGATGACATCATAACCATTTTTGGATGCCCAAAGATCCTTATGAGCGATCAAGCCACACATTTAATAAATAAGACCGTTGAAGCCTTGACTGAGGAATTTGCAGTCCATCATCAGAAGAGCACACCCTACCATCCACAAGCGAATGGGAGAGTTGAAGCATTCAATAAGATCTTGGAGACAGTGCTGACAAAGATCTGCAGTGTGAACAGGGATGATTGGGATTTAAGAGTACCAGCAGTACTATGGGCCTATAGAACCACTTGCAAGAAGTTAACAGTGCAGACCCCCTTTAAGTTGGTTTATGGTCTCGAAGCAGTTATGCCGATGGAATATTTTGTCCCAAGCTTAAGAATCGCAGCCTTTACAGATATGGATGACACTAGCTTCGTTCAAGAGAGGCTCACACATTTGGTCGAACTAGAAGAAGACAGATTTATCGCAGGATTCCATCAGCAGGTATAGAAGGAAAGAGAAAAGGACTACCATGACAAACACATCAAGAAGAAGGCATTTAAGCAAGGTGATTTGGTATTGATATACGACAGCAAATTCATGAAGGATCCAGGGAAGTTCAGAACACATTGGCAAGGGCCATATGAGGTTGTCTATGTCACGGAAGGAGGAGCTGCATAGTTAAAGACCTTGAATGGAGAATGGAAGGAAGGTTTGGTGAATGGGAGCCGTTTGAAATTGTACTATGACAACCAGTTTCCTCGCAGCCATCAGTAAGAGAAAAAGAGGAAGGGTCTAGGTACCAGGTGCAATTGAAACTCGGTACCAGACATAGAAAAGACAGTCTGCACACAGTGGGGGAGGATATTGTAGAAAGCATGGGTTGGTCCGCGCAGCCTGAAGTCGAAGAAAAATAGAAGGTTCAGGTCTGAAGTGCCTCAAGATGAGTCACATGTGAGTGTTGGGGGCCTGTTCGCCCTTGGGTATGGAAGCAAGTGAATCTTAAGGCAGAAAAGACGGAATGTGAACTGTGTGGAAGACAGAGTGACTGATACTGGGTCGAAGTGAGCAGAAGAGTAGAAAAGACAGAATGAAGTAAGAGAAAGAAAGACGTTGGACGAGGAGATCGAGGATGATAGATCAGCAAGGAAGACGGGTCGTGGAAAACTCAGTAAGCGGAAAAAGCCATCGTTGGATGCTTTGGAGCACCATGCGAGAAGGAAGGAAATATAGGCTGGCAAAGCCCTGAAAACACAGGTCAATCTGACCTAGGGTTTTAGACACCTAGGGTTTTGGTATCTAGGGTTTTGACACTTAGGTTTCGGCCTAAGGTTATTGGTGAGTCATTGTAATGTATAAATAAGAACCTAGATGAGGGAAGAGGGTTCGGTGAAAATTCCCAAGTTTGTTATCATTATGAGTGATTATTATAGAGAGAGAGAGAAGCATTGAGCAGTGAGGGAAGTCTATGTTGTAATATCTTCAGTTGGGTGCAAAGATCAACCGTGCAGCTGGGTGCGCAGGGAGCGAAGACAGAGAGAAATATCTGCTAGCTAACAGCACAGATAAGAACTGTATGCTTTCATCTTAATATATTATAAAGCACAGTTATGTGTGTTAAAATATTGTGTAA
>CBVK0100662327.1:0-20897 GCA_900067695.1 Picea abies
TCATTCTCCAATGAGAGGCCATATGGGCCACCCTGAGGCTAGCCAGGGAGATTTGGAGAATCAACCAGTCTTGTGAGGTATTGACAAAAGCCAGGGGGAAAAGACAATTTTTGTCAGGGGGAAGGGACAACCTCTATGAGTCAAACCAAAAGTCAGGACAAACGAGATGTTATGTGAGTCTAATGCAAAATTTAGGGGGAACGTACAACCTCTACGAGCATAGACAGTCTAGTGCAAAAGTCAGGGGGAACGTACAACCTCTGTGAGCATAGACAAACTAGTGCAAAAGTTAGGGGGAACATACAACCTCTGTGAGCCTAGTCAAAAATTGTGAGCCATGAGCAAAAGTCAAGGTATCTAGCAAAAGTTAGGTTGAATGTAAAATTCCTATGAGCTAGAAACAAACAATATTCCTAATATTGCAAATGATGTAATTGTATTGATCTAGTGCATTGCAGCATGTAAACATTATCCACCATGAAGAGAATTTTGAATTGCCTTGTCAAGAGTTGTAACTAAAGTCTTGAGTCTAGTTCTATGTTAGAACTAAAGTGTAATGTTGAGTTGCAACTAAAGTCTTGAGTCTAGTTCTATTTTTAGTAATGTTGAGTTGCAACTAAAGTCTTGAGTCTAGAACTAAAGTGTAATGTTGAGTTGCAACTAAAGTCTTGAGTCTAGTTCTATCTTAGAACTAAAGTGTAATGTTGAGTTGCAACTAAAGCCTTAAGTCTAGTTCTAAGTTCGAACTAAAGCATGACAGTCTCAAGTCTAGTTCTAAGTTCGAACTAAAGTGTAATGCTGAGTTGTAACCAATCTCAAGTCTAGTTCTAAAGTTCGAACTAAAGTGTAATGCTGAGTTGTAACCAATCTCAAGTCTAGTTCTAAGTTCGAACTAAAGTATGAAGTTGAGTTATGACTAATGCATGCAATCAAGTTATTATTCTAAGCTTCTCCTCTTCCCCTCTTCAGCCTATATAAAAAGAGGTCAAACCCTCTCCTCAACACAGTTCTGCAACACAGTTTTGCAACACAATTTTGAAATAGAGTTTTCATATGCAGGTTGAGGGTGAAGTAATAGAGGAGCACATCAGCGATAAAGAGGCAGCATATCAAAGGTGTATTTCAGCAAGGTCTTGTAAGTCTTTGTCAGGTCAGAGTCATCTTGGCAAGCCCTTTGAGAGAAGTACATTCATGGTGGAGATTTGTAAGATATCTTACATTATTAATGCAATAAAGGAATATTGTTTGTTGGGGTTTTTCTCCCTGTACAGGATTTCCCCAAGGTATATGTGTTGTTGATATGCATGTTTACTTATCTACATAATTATTGCTATTCGATTATGATTTGAAATTGTTGAAGTGTATTAAGTTGGAATCAAAGTATTGAAGAAAATAAAAGAATTAATCCACATAAGAAATCAAGCTCATAATTTAACATATCTTGGTGGTGTGTGTGATTGATTTTGTGTTCTCTTGTTCTTGATATATTGTTATTCCACTACTGTGTTAGATCTGACAGATAAATGTGCAAGGTAGGACTGAGTTGATAACTAACATCTAGATGTTGTGTTTTTCTTGTATTGGATCCACTTGGTATTCCCTTTGGTTGTAGACATCTGTGTCCTACAACCCCCCATAGCTACTTCGGGTGAGACTGTATCTTCCTTGCAGGTGTTGCCAAAAGGGTCAGTAGTTAGGGCTTGTTGGTGCGCTCTTGGAGTTGAACCCTGGGTCTGCCCCTGTCCCAAAAAATGGTTCATTTGTCGAGACCATGATCTTCTTAAGGGAATGTCAAGTTGGTTTCCATCAAAGACAGAGATTCAGAAGTGGATAAAAAACCAAGAAAAGGACTTCGCAGAAGCCCAAGACAAGAACCCTAAGTTTAGCACCGAGGACTGGTTGGGAAGGTATATCTTTATTTATATACATGAGATTTTCTTTGGAGGAATTCATCAAGAGTTATACGAGTGGCTAGCTAGGTTAGCAGACACCCAGTTTGAGATCAAATCTAGACCACTTGTGGTTTGGACATCGATGTTGATCAAGAAAGTCAAGAGAGTTGATAACACCATGTCGAGAGCATTAGATCACTGGTTCGATAACACCATTGCAGGATATATCACTGAGTTTGTTGTTGACATAGTAGAATCGTATAGTCAAGCAGAGAGATACTTCTTCAAGGGACCTAGAGGAAAATTTTTACAATTTCTGAATTTGAGAATCAAGATGTTATTGCATGAGAAGAACATATTGAAGGTACAATAGTTGGTCCGATCGAAAATCTAATGTTCAAGAATTCAGACAGCGACAACAACGCAGAGGTGAGACATATGCACAGTGGAAGAATCTTTAGAGAGATCCCTCTGGTGAACTTGTTTGAACAAAACCACGAACCACTGGTACAAGACAAAGGGTCTTAGAGTGGAGAGGAAGAAGAACTGGTGAACGAGGAACATTTAGAATATGGTAGGGATGAAGAAGGAAAGACTAAGGAACCTTGCCTAGAAAAGTCACAAACTTCAGGAACTGCACAAACCGTTGAAGTAAGTATTATTACTCCTCCTGTTGTCTTAGCACCATTAATCAATTAGAGTAATCAGAGTCACCAGAGCGCTCAGAGAACTGTCACTAGCAATCCACCACATACTCGGTCAAGAAACGTAGGAAGATCTATGGAAGATGAGATGAGTTTACCCACCTTCAGAGGAGATGGATCTAAAGATCCTGATCAGCATTGGTTTCTATGTGAAGTTGTGTGGAGTATTAAGAATGTCACCGATGAAGTTGTTAAACGAGATCAGTTTAGTACTACCCTGAGAGACCGTGCACTAAGTTGGTACATGAATTTTGTCCAAGGAGTTGTCCAACCAAAAGCGTTGAACGAGATCAAGAATGTGTTGATTACATAATTCAAGAAACCTAAGTCAGGATGGAAATGCATTAGAGAACTAAAAGAAATCAAGCAGAAAATAGCTACACCTATTTGGGAGTTTGATCAGAGGTTTAAGACCTTAACAGGCCATTTGAGTTTTCAGATCCCAGATGAGCAGAACAAGGAATGGTTCATTGCTTCCCTCTTACCGCACATCAGAGTCCCTTTGATGCAACAGAAGATTTCTTCACAAGATGAGGCGTTAGACATCGCCATGAAAATAGAATCAACTCCTATGGTAGAGTCCAGCTCAGGTATGAGTCAAATCTTGAGTCAGCTAACTAGTTTTTCTGCAAGTCGAAGATATGAAGAAAGACAAGGGAAAAGATAAAAGAGAAGATATATGGTGCATTAGATGCAAATCAGAAGGCCATGACAAGGAGCATTGTCCCATATTTCATGATTATTTGGCATCTGGAGCCTAGTCCTTTAAAGCAAGTTACCTTACCATGGTGTGAGGTATGTAGAAATAGACATCACTCTGGTGAATTCTATTACCTGCAAAACTATGTTCAGACACCCAAAAATCTATATTGCACATTCTGTAAGTCGGTAGGGCATGATGATAGGGATTGTCGGGCCTATTACCTCATGCATGAAAGGTCAAGGGATATATACAAAATTCAAGGCGAAGTACAGAAAGAAGGAAACACTGCGTAGTATAATTCTCCAAGAAGAGGAAACTTCAACCCTTGCGGTGGATTCAGAGGAAGAGGACGAGGAGGAGGTATGGGTCGAAGTAGAGGCCAAATCATTTGTTATAACTGCACACAGCTAGGACATTTGGCAAGGGACTGTCAGAACCCTTGTACGACATGCAGTTACTGCAACTCATTCGAACATGTTATTGAGGAAAGTCTAGCATTACTGGCTAAGATTCAAGAAAGACGAGGTAAGAACCCGCAAGTGCAACTGATATATGTTGAACCTCACGGAGAGGATCCTAGAGTCATTTTTATCATTAGAGGAGGCAATGTTACAGGAGAAGACAGACCGACCCAAGGAAATACTACAGAAGAATCAGGGGTGCGGAAAACTATAGAGAAGACACAAGTGTTTGATGTAAAGAAAGAAAAACAAATATTTGAGGAGGCAAGAAAAGAATTTGAGAGAGACCAGGGTTCTTCATCAAAGACATGACCAAAAGTAAGAGAATTTGGAATGCCCCTGGAATTTGATTAGTCTGCTCTGCCAGGAGAAGGAAAAGAGGTAAGTAATCTTATGGAATTCTTACATACTTCCAATAAGTTGATTCAAGATGAAAGCATTGTACAAGAGCTACAAAATTTAATCAGACAGTAGGAGCTAGGAAAGATAGATCCCTTGTTGAATAGAGAAGTACACCAAGTCTCTAAAAAGAGAAGGAAAAATAAGGAACTGAACCTGAATGCTCATATTGGAGAGTATGATATAGACTATGTGGTCCTCGACTTAGGGTCAGAGGTCAATGTCATGACGAAGAAGACCTGGGCATTGATGGGGAAACCTAAGTTGATATATTCCCCTATCAGGCTTAGGATGGATAATCAACAAGTTGTAAGCCCCTTTGGAAGATTGGAACATGTCCCTATGGACATCGATGGAGTATGGACGTTTGCAGACTTCGAGGTGATTGAGATAGTTGATGACAGTTGTCCTTACCCTGCCCTGTTAGGAATTGATTGGGCTTTCAATAATTCCATTGTGGTTGATTTAAAGAAAAGAAGAATGATGTTTGAAGGATATGGCCTTAGTTTCATTACACATTTGGATCCCGATGAAGGTCAGAGATACACAGAACCCATCAGAGAAGAAGACCGCGCATATGAACTAGAAAACATTTACAAATTAATGGCCAGAAAACAAGACTACATTAATCCTACAGCAGTTGGGAACCTAAGCTGGCGAAGTGACAACACATGTTCATCAGATTCAGAAGAAGCACTGGAGAACTGGAAGAACACAATGTATGAAGTATCTACAAGGAGATGTGTTAGATTAACTAGAGAAGTTCGTTGGATCGGCACAATTGTAAGTAACTTGCCCACCTTTGATGGTCTAAATCATTTAGAAACATCCTTGTTGGACTTTGAAGAAATTGTACCAACACAACAAATATTGTTGGCAATGGATGAGGCCTTGAAAGAAACTCCAACAAGATGGTGGGGGACACACAAAAACAACATTATAGACTGGGTACAATGTCGCACTTTGATGACAGCATGGTTTTCAAAGCAAGTAGAAGGTTGTGAAGTTAGGTACACAGGTCGAAGTTGTCCGAATAACCATGTGAGAAGTTGTGAGGAAGCCTGGAGCAGCATTCCTCAAGAGAAGTGGGTGCACAAATTCATCAACACACTAGACACAACCCCTATCAATTGGTATCTCCAAGAAAAACTGTGCCTCATCACTGCAGATTGGGAAGGTATGACTCGGAACTTTGTAACTACCTTTTTGTTTGAAATCCAATATCCTACAGTGGATCAAACGTTACAGATTGTAAGACAAAAATTATTTGAGGAGGCACCTAGCCTTCCTTTGGAACAAGAAGAGGACAAATGGACTGCGCCTCTCCAAAAACTGCAAGGCTGTTACAATATCAATTCTGATGAAGACGATGACCCTAGGAAGTTGAACATCGCTGAAACCGAAGGCCAAAGAGACATAGAAGGACCAGGAATTGAGCTACCTTTCATTGGACAACCAATTAAAATAAAAAAAAGTCAATATTGGAATATCAATTATTTTACAGATGGATTTTCATGATACCATAAGATCCGGATTGCCAAGGAAGATCGCTATAAGACCACATTTGCCACAGAATTGGGATCCTACCAGTATACAGTGATGTCGTTTGGATTGAAGAATGCACCGGCCATCTTTTCCAGGGTGGTGGTCGAAGAGTTCAAGGAGTTTTTACATAAATTTCTGGAAGCATATTTTGATGATTGGACTGTTTTTACCTTATTACAAAATCATATTGAATGTTTAAGACTAATGTGTGATAAGTGTAGGTAGTGTCAGATTGCCTTGAACCTGAAGAAGTGCATCTTTTTTTCACCCTTTGGAGTGTTGTTAGGTCATATTGTGTGTAAGAAGGGACTACTGGTAGACCCATCTAATATTGCCATTATAGTTGATATGCCCCCTCCTACTTCAGTCAAACAGTTGTGCACTGCACTGGGACATATTGGATACTACAGGAAGTTCATTAAAGGCTATGCACAAATCACAACACCCATGGAGAAGCTTTTGAAGAAAGACGGTCAGTTTCATTGGACAAAAGAATTCCAACAGAGCTTTGACACACTGAAATAGAAAATGGTTACTGCGCCTATCCTGGTTTTCCCATATTGGAGCAAGGAATTTCATGTGCATGTCGATGCATCTTCTATTGCATTAGGAGTTGTGTTAGCACAACCAGGAGCTGGAGACATTGACCACTCGTTAGCCTTTGCTAGCAAGAAGCTATCAACAACTGAGATTAACTACACCACCACTGAGAGAGAAGGGTTAGCCATGGTGTATGCGCTGCAGAAGTTTCGCCACTACTTGTTGGGAGGACACTTTAAAAATTTTACGGATCACTCTGCGTTGAAATATCTAGTCAAAAAGCCAGTGTTGGGGGGGAAAATCTGCTATTTCAGGAATATGATTTCGAGATCATGGTTAAACCAGGGAGAATGAACAAAGGACTTGACCACTTGTCAAGGTTGGAACATGGAGAGGAACCTACTAGTCTAGAGGATACACTGTCGAATGCACAGTTTCTAAGCATTAGAAATATTGATGACCACTTCTCCAAGATAGTATAGTTCTTTTCAACAGGAATGGCACCTAGCGAATATACAATCACCCATAAGAAACAACTGGTAGTGTGTGCTGCAGACTTTTAACTTATAGTTTGACATCTATATAAAATGGGACCTGATGAGATCCTAAGGAGATGTGTTGATTTTAGTAGAAGCTCATGAAGGCATCACAGGAGGACACTACATAGGAAAATAAACAACGCATAAGGTTCTTAGAGCTAGCCCCTGGTGGCCTACTTTACACAGAGATGCTAAGGACTACTTCAGAGCCTGCGATGTATGCCAAAGAGTTGGGAAACTGTCTAGAAGAGATGAAATTCCTTTAGAACCGCAGCTGACACTACAAGCATTTGAGAAATGGGCCATTGATTTCGTGGGACCTATAAACCCACCAGGAAATCACACAGGAGGAAGGTACATAATCACTGCGAAAGAGTACTTGACCAGATGGGCCGAAGCAAGAGATGTTAAGGACTGTAGTGCAACTACAGTTGTGCAATTCATATCTGATGACATCATAACCAGGTTTATATGCCTAAAGATCCTTATGATTAATCAAGGCACACATTTCATCAATAATATTGTTGAAGCCTTGATTAAGGAATTTGCAGTCCATCATCAAAAGAGCACACCCTACCATCCACAAGCGAATGTGACAGTTGAAGCATTCAATAAGATCTTGGAGACAATGCTGACAAAGATCTGCAGTGTGAACAGGGATGACTGGGATTTAAGAGTACCAGCAGTACTATGGGCCTATAGAACCACTTGCAAGAAGCTAACATTGCAGACCCCCTTTAAGTTGGTTTATGGTCTTGAAGCAGTTGTCCCGATGGAATATTTGGTCCCAAGCTTAAGAATCGTAGCCTTTACAGATATGGATGACACTGGCGTTGTTCAAGAGAGGCTCGCACAGTTAGTCGAACTAGAAGAAGACAGATTTATTACAGGATTCCATCAGCAGGTACAGAAGGAAAGAGAAAAGGCCTACCATGACAGACACATCAAGAAGAAGGCATTTAAGAAAGGCGATTTGGTAGTGATATACAACAACAAATTCATGAAGCATCTAGGGAAGTTCAGAACACATTGGCAAGGGCCATATGAGGTTGTCTATGTCACAGAATGAGGAGCTGCACAGTTAAAGGCCTTGAATGGAGAATGGAAGGCAGGTTTGGTGAACGAGAGTTGGTTGAAACTGTACTATGACAACTAGCTACCTCGCATCCATCAGTAAGAGCAACAGAGGAAGGGTCCAGGTACCAAGTGCAGTTGAAACTGAGTACTAGACACAAAAAAGACAGTTTGCACACTGTGGGGGAGGCGAGAGCAGAAAGCACAGGCTGCTCCGCGCAGCCTGGAGTTGAAGCAAAACAGAAGGTATAGGTATGAAGTGCCTCGAAACAAGTCACATGTGAGTGTTGGGGGCTTGTTGGCCCTTGGGTATGGAAGTAAGAGAATATTAAGGAAGAAAATACGGAATGTGAACTGCGTGGAAGACACTGTGACTGATACTGGGTCGAAGTGAGCAGAAGAGCAGAAAAGATGGAGTGAAGTAAGAGAAAGCAAGTCATTGGATGAGGAGATCGAGGATGACATATCAGCAAGGAATATTGATCGTGGACAACTCAGCAAGCGAAAAAATCCACCATTGGATGCTTTGGAGCACCGCGCGAGAAGGAAGGAAAGATAGGCTGGTGAAGCCCTGAAAAAGCAAGTCAAGCTGACATAGGGTTTTAGACACCTAGGGTTTTTGTATCTAGGGTTTTGACACTTAGGTTTCGGCCTAAGGCTGTCGGTGAGTCATTGTAATGTATAAATAAGAACCTAGATGAGGGAAGTAGGTTTGGTGAAGAGTCCCAAGTTTTTTATTATTATGAGTGATTATTGTAGTGAAAGAGAGAAGCATTGAGCAGTGAAGGAAGTCTGTGTTGTAATATCTTTAGCTGGGTGTGAAGCTCAACCCTGTAGTTGGGTGGGAAGGGAGGGAAGACAGAGAGAAAGCGAGAAAGATTTTCTAGCTAAGAGCGCGGATAAGAACTGTATGATTTCGTCTTAATATATTATAAAGCACAGTTCTGTGATGTAGCTCTAGGGAGTGGGTGAACCACGTATATATTGGTGATGTGTGTGATTGATGTTGTGTTCTCTTATTCTTGATATACTATCATTCCATCGTTGTGTTAGATCTGACAGATAAATGTGCGAGGTAGGACTAAGTTGATAACTAACATCTAGATGTTGTGTTGTTCTTGTATTGGATTCACTTGGTATTCCCTTTGGTTGTAGACATCGGTGTCCTGCAACCCCCCATAGCTACTTCGGGTGAGACTGCATCTACCTCGCAGGTGTTGCCAAAAGGGTCAATAGTTAGGGATTATTGGTGCGTTCTTGGATTTGAACCCTGGGTCTACCCTTGTCCCAACACAGATGGATCATAGCAATGTCAATCACATCTAATAATCAAGTTACCCAAACATGTGCATAAAACCCCCCTTTTCCCAGACAAGTGCTCAAAGACGTTATGCTATTCTGCAAGCCAGGTTTGGAGAGGGTTCCAGGATGTCCTATTGGGCTAATTGTCCTTAGGTGTGGGGTGTTTCCAGGTGAGGACCAATCTAGGTCATGTAAGTGGATGAGAAGGTGTGGGGGATGTTTGGGCAAGTGGTGAAATGATGACAGGAAAATGTAGGTCTTACCTGTGGGTGCCTCTGAAGAGGGTGAGTTGTACCTATCATGGATGCAATTGTTTCCCAGCCTTCAATGCCTTTTTTCTCTTTATCATATTTCTTTTTTCTTTCAAGAGAATAGTTGGGGGGCACGGCCCTAACGTGGTGACGAATGGTGATAGCATTACCCACAAGAATTTCACAGAGATGAGAAGGTTGGCTCATGATGAGACCCCCTTTCTCTTGTCTATGCCACCAACAATCACTACCCTGGTTAGGTGACCAAATGAATAGTAGTGTCACACTGCTACATGTCCATGGACCTAATAGGTTGGCTTGTGATGAGACCCCCTATCCACCAACTAGGTCTTGATTTTTATATTTTTTATGGGTCCCCTCTTTTCTTGTTGAGAAGCCTTTTATTGATTTCTCGGGGATCCCTTGGCAAAGCATCTCAAGGTTTGATCTTTGGCTTTTGACTTTTTCCAACTACTTTTACCCTCTTGGCCTTTAGCCCCTTCTTCCCATAAGGTAAGGTACAACCCTTACTAGCTTGGCAAACCCAATGCATGAACCAATGTAGGGGATAGTTGAGAGGGAGGATGATGAAAAGTGATAAGTCTGGAAGGAATGGATGATGACCTTTCATAAACCCACCCAGTGGCAAATCACTCCTAAGGGAACCAACTTGCTAGGGCATTATGTCATCCCCCCAAGTATGGACAAGTAAAAAGGCATAATTTCCAAGCAAACGTCGTGAAGCAAAAGAGAATTAAATGCACATATTCAAATGTTTTGAGAATCAGAGTGACACATAACATGATACCCAGACTCATTACCTCATGGAGAACGACCCACTGCCACTTCAGAACCAAGTCGATGGGATGGATGTTGTTGTTGCTAATAGAATGGAGGCGCTAAAGAAGAAAATATGGGCCCTCCAGGGCCAAGCTCAAGTCAATATGGCTCTCGATACTCCATGTCTAGGACATGTGGGTCGAGACACAATATCCTTAGTTATCCCTAGGATAGGGGATAACAGGGCCACACAAATCAGAATGAATCAGTTCAATTTTTCTACTTGCTATGGAAGTAGAATCATGAAATGGTTGTTTTCTATGTTGTCCAAGGATACAAGAATCACATTGCTTCAATTTCCTAGGAATATTAGGGAAACCAGAAACACCATTCTTTATCAACAAACGAAGATTATCATAATTAATATGGCCAAATATAACATGCCACAAAAGACTAGATGGAATTATACCTTCACAGTGATGAGAGAGGTATGTAAAATTATGTGTATGAGCATATGTCCCTTTCAGCTTCAACAATCTTCCATATTCCATACCGGTCATGACGACCATGTTGTTAGAATCTTTCCTTATTTCAACTTTGCCATCGAACATATGAATAGAGTGGCCTTGTCGTTGCATGTGCACAAGGGACAACAAGTTTCTTCATAGATCAAAAAGATAGAGAACATCACACAAAAAAAAAAAAAATCAGGGAGTCCAGGAATTTTGAGCCTGATGGTGCCCATTCCTGAAAGTTTGAGACTCAATTTATCTGCAAAATACACTATGCCATCTACATTTTCATTGAAGTATTCGAAGAAGTCTCTTTGGAATATCATGTGGGAGGTTTCACATGTGTTAATAAGCAAGTGAATTGTTAAATAAATCTTTAGTTACTCCTATATTTCAATGGGCGACAATGTAATGAGAAAGTGCTTTACCTTTCATTGATTCTGAAGTTTTACCTCTGTCTTTGTAACACCCTATTTTCCCCAAGACTATAATTATGTTGAGGTTACATGATTTATGTTAGGAAACATATGACTATGTCTAATTTAATAAAAACATCGAACCATTGATTGAGGAGGAAAATCCTTGAGAGTACTGACCATGAAACACCAAAGGAAGTTGACAAAGAATGGGTTGATTGAATGGTCGAGTGAAAAGAAAGCTAAAGTGCATTTGTGAAGAAGATAGGAAGCTTTTCTAACAATCTTACTTATGCTTGTTAAGCATAACCTCACACCTTCAGCGTAATAGACATGTGAAAAGTCATGTGACCAATAAAATGAGTCACAAGGGTGGTTGGAACAGTTAGTGAATGTTGGCAGTTGACCGTTGAAGAAGGAAAGGGTCAATTAAATGACCTAACAATAGGACCCTGCGGATCTGCCTCTTCAGGATGAGAACCACGGATTGCAAGTGGTGTCTGTAGGAAGCCATGATATTCCTAAGGGGATGGGAAATAAGAAGAGAACGCATGCAAGGGTGTGCACACAACACACATGAGACATAGAAACAGAAACTGTAGAACGATCTAGAGAGAACAAGTAGAGCTTACGGGCGTAAAGAACAAGTGGGTTGAGAAACATAGTGCATGAAGATGTTCAGAAACATTGATTGAAGAGAAAAGGGAGAATAAGAGCTTTCCTTGAAGAAAATAGGAAGCTTTCCTAAACTATTGATGATCACCCTGAATAGAAGAGACCTGGATCCCGAACTGGAGCAATAGTGGGCTACAGCTTGGTGCTTACCAGATATAAATTGACACTGGTAAGGGGAGGTCGTTGAGGGAATGTTTAGCAAAGAAGGGACTCCCTTGTGCAAAGGAAATCCAGTTGATAAACCACCTAATAAACCTGTAGAGACCCTGAGCTCTGTGAGAGGTGGGAAACTTTTGTTGTGTCAAAGGGGAAGGAGAGTAAACTTCTTGGATCATCGCGAGATTGGAACGTCGTTGAGTCAATTTTCTCTGGTGGTATCATGGCTTGGCACGGGGGTGTCACACTGTAGGAGGGAACTCTACAGTAAGGCTTAAGGTTGGGAGGAAAGGCGTCCTCTCTCAGACAGTTGGAGTTGGAAAATTTCCTTATCAAATAAGTGTTTAACTTAGCTTGTCAAAAAATTGAATATGAATGATATGTGTATGTGAATGTTCAATACTATGGGAAATGAAAATGCTTATAATGATTTTGCATAATATCTGAGAAGTTAATTATGTTACTATGGAATTTAAATTATGTGTCAAATTGTGAAATCGAATGAGTGTAGATCGTTGTATCCCCGAAGACCTTGAGTTGTTAGAGGAAATTTTACAGGACATGAACAAAAACATCACTTAGCCAATGATGGGGTGACCTGTAACCCGGGAAATTCTTTGTGAGGAAGGGAGGACCCTAAACCTTCAAAAAAGTTCCAATCCGTTGAAGAAATCTTGTAAGATCTATAATTCCTTACGTGTTCATTACGCTGAGAGACCAGTTATGGACAGAGAATACGAGTAGACCTTAGAATTCCTAGATGGAGCCGGACAGGACCCAGAAAAATGACTAAGTCCCAACCATGGGCTAACTAGTCGAGAAGTAGTGAGATGATTCGAAAGAAATTATGATTGTCGATGGGGTGGGATGAGTGAATCTCATCCCTTCATCAAGAAAGTTCTATCATCGAGAATGACCGAGATTCATAACTTGTAAAATTTTGGCAATGACAATGAAGGTCAGAGGTAGAACGACACTCATCGATCTGGTCAAGTTGGAACGGAGAGATCTATGTATTCAATGCTACGTGTATCATCGTCGACGATCTAAAGTGGGAAGGGAAAGTTTCGTCAAGGAAGGGTTGACGATGTAGCAGCATAAGGATTAACGA
Source organism: Picea abies (assembly GCA_900067695.1). Classification (NCBI taxonomy): domain Eukaryota; kingdom Viridiplantae; phylum Streptophyta; class Pinopsida; order Pinales; family Pinaceae; genus Picea; species Picea abies. Next base: position 13,061 of record CBVK0100662327.1, read on the forward strand.
GAACCATCGATATGTCCTTAAAATAAGAATATCCTCCATCGTCAATCTCTGGAAGATCACACTCGGGTTATGAAAGAGGATGAGGATATCATGATGATGTGATCTTCCTACTCAGCAGTCCATGTGTAAAAGTGGTAACAAGTGTTTCTAGAATATTATTCAATGGGACTGGTATCCCAAATTTCTAGGGATAAATGAGGAGATGATGTCTCGAGGCCCTCAGGTTGCAGACATGGAGTACCGAGAGATAGATGACTGACAACGTCCACATGCATAGAAAGAGACCCCACTTCACCACCACAAATCCTAGATTCATGACGACAACATCAACCACATCAACTTTCTTCCAAAAGACGATGGCTCTTGCTCCATGAGGAACAAGTTAGGTATTGTGGTAAGTGTCACTTTAATATTTGATGCATTTAAGTATATTGCATTCAAAGATGCTTTTGATTATAGAACATTTGTTTGGAAATTATGCTCTTTTCCATGTTTCACCTTGGTGGTTGACAATGTGCCCTAGTAAGTGGTCACCCTTAGGGATGGCTTTTCTACTGGGAGGTCTCCTTGATGAGTCATCATGCCATCCCTGATCATACTTACCATTTTTCACACTTCACCCCTTTTTTGTCTCCTTATCTTTTGGTATTTTCGAGTGTATTTACCCAATAAGTGTTTGTACCTCATTTCATGGGAAAAAGGGGTTGAAGGCCCAAAGGGAATGTAGCTGGAAGAAGATAAAAAAAAAACCATAACCTTCCAAATGCTCGCCCAAAGAGGTCTTGAGAACAATGAAATGGTTCTCCTAAAAAATCAAAGATTTCCAAAAACAAATACATATATAAAAAATGTCCCAATTGTTGAGGGATCTACACAAGTGCGTTACAAGATTTTATTTACCCCTATGGCACTCTATGTGCCTCTCCCTTCAGGTGACATTGCGGTACTGCCCCCCAAGTTTCATGTTACCCATTGGGAGTACCCAATCATTCTGGAACCTGATTAATTAATGGAAAATAAATGGGCTTGGAAAAAGGATGCATTGACAACAAAGGTGCAACACACCCTCTCCAAAGGCACCCATAAATGAGACAATACAAACCTGTGTATTTCATGAACCCCATGCCCAAAAGTGTTACCCCATCCACTCCATCTTCTCCACATAACTTACATAGGTTTTCACCTAGGAAACACTCCTTGACTTAAGGATTGATTCACCCAATAGGTCACCTTGTCAACCCTCCCATGCCTAAACTTGGAAAATTGCATAGGGTCTTTGAGCACATAGTTTAATTTGATGAGGTATTTTTTGATATACATGCTTAGGTGGCTCTTATATTAAAAATTATTTTACTTGCCATGATGCTTTGACTTGAGATCCTTGGAGGGCGTACTTGTCTTTCTTTGTAGGACCATGTTGATGGATGTTTTAGAGGAACAAGCCCGGCTTGGACATTCATTGGGGAAGGAAGCCCACCGATTGGATGACATGGCCCAAACCTTGGGGAAATAAAAGAGATGAATGTTGCCTTTGTAGGAAGAGGAAGAGACCTTAGAGGACCTCACCTAGCCCTTTCAATCCTGATTGTTTTCCTTTGGAGGATAAAATGACATCTTGGAGGGCTTGACGTCATGCCTTAGGGCTAGGGCATGTGGTGGTGGAGGTGTTTTGACAGACACTTGGAACCTTTGATGAGGAATATCCCTTATACCTTAGAGAGAATACCCCAATGCATGAAGGGAAGGCCTTTGGAGACCCAATGATTTCATCCTCAAGCCCAACGACTTGCTAAAGTGCAAAGACGTCACCCTAGAAGGGGTTGACATCACAATTAGGGTTTCTTTTGTGCATTTTTTAAAGTTAAAATCAAATCACTTTGTAAAGGGGAAAAATCAAGGGGGATGGCCCCCTTATTTTTTTGATTACCCTAACTTTATGTGGACAAACACTTTTTAGGATTTTTGTATAAATAAGGATCAATTTCATTTCATTTGAACATAACTTTCTCACTTGGAGAAGAGATACTTGGCTGAAATTTGTGCCCCTCTTGGGAAATATCATTGTCTCTCTCTCTTATGATATGGTTTATCATTGTCTTGTGGAGTGAAGTGGTGCTCTAGCTGTTGGAGGCATTTTCTCTTGCTATGGTGATGAAAATTCTTAGTAACTAGGGTTGTGGCTTGCATGTTCTTAGAATTGGTAAGAAAAATATGCAATTTGTTAGTTCTTCTTTCTTGTTCCATGGTTTTTATTGGCTAGATCCTTGGAAGAATACACGAGCATATACCCTCCACCAAGTTTTATCATTGTTGTTTGTTGAAAAAGTTATTGCAAAGGTTGCTAGGATAAGTAAAAGGGATTACACCCTCCTAGATTTACCTTGTTAGGGTTACTTGCTCAAGGGAATAAAAGGGATTACACTCCTTGAGAAGTAGTAGACCTAACCTAATACAAAAAGACTCCATAACCCATTTTGGCAAGGCACTAATATAATTTTTCAATGGAGAAATAAATTACTTGCATTGGTACACATGATTTTCATAGATATTGGAATTGTTCAAGTTGGAATCCTTTCTTTGTGTCTTAAGCTTGCTAAATCCACTAGGGCATCTTGATTGGCCTAGTAGTTCCTTGGTTATAAACAACTAAAATCTACAGCCATTAGGGATGTAGCAAAACACTCTCAATTTTTACTTTAACTTGATTTTCAACTGTCATAAATTGCTAAGAAGTTGCCATAATAATGTACTACTCATTTTTCATCTTTTGGGCGGTTTACTTGTGATTTTTGGTGGTTGAAACTTATTTCTGTAGAAAATATTTTCTATAGCCATAAGGTTGCTATAATAAATTTCTGAAAACACTATCTAGCATCCCTCTTTTACCATCAAATTTTTTGCTTGAATATTGGAAAGTTATCAATTGGTTTAGTGCTTCATTGTCCAATAACTACTTGGTAATTTTGATGGTTATTTATGCAGTAAATAATTGGTTTCATCGCTGATATATATATATATATTTGTTTTCAATTGTAATTTAGGACAACAAGCTTCACTTGCTTTTCCGTTGGAATATTGGGCTTGTATACTCGTTTTTCTTTTGTCTCGGGAAGGTACAATTCTCTTCTACAGGCACTCAAGCATTTGGAAACCATTGACCATCACCAAGAATTGTTTCCAAGCCATATTCCACTTCTTAGATTGACCTATAGGCGAATCATCTTCCATTACTCCACTTTCCATCTCATTTCCCCCTAGGGTCACCTGGGATAACCCCCTTGTGTAGGAATTCTTCTTCACTAAAGAGAAGGTACTACTTACCTAAGGTGATAGTGGGTAGGTATTCTCATAGTTCTCTCAATCTTGTGGATTGGGTCAGATTTTTCCAACCTACAATTTGTGCGATAACATTTTTGGCATTGTTGTTGGGGAGGATTTTGAATTCTCTTTCATGCCCTAACGACATCTTGGCAAGCTTTGATCCCAAATCCTTCACCCCCTAGATTTCCTAGAAACTCCACTTGAGGGAAGATCCCTTTACTTTTCATTCCTTGATAAGTTAAGGCTCATCTGGAGACTCCACCATCCCAGAATCCTTCTTCCTGAAAAACCCTTCCCCTTGGAAGATTCAAACCTTCCAAAACATACCAAAGAAGGCCTCCTCTCCACTCCTCCGTTTTCAAAAATCTTTTTCACGATAATCTCCTGCTTGCACCAATGGATCAGCCTTGGGAAAAGGAACTCTATAATCCCTTGAACATGGTATCCATCATTGGATATACCAATACCATGCCTAAAGAAATCAACAAATGGTTGCCAAAGTTTTCTGGGAACAATGTAATCACCATAGAATAGAATCTACATGCCATCGGTCGAGACATGTAGCATGAAGGAATGGAACATGAAGATGTTGCAATGAAGTTGCTAGAAACATCTCTCACTAAAGATGACCAAAGGTGGTTTGATGGCTTGCCAGATAATCACCTCATCACAAATGAATATTTCGCTAAGTTATTCAAAAGAAGGAGGTCATTGAAGAAACATAGTGGAATGTTAATGAATCAGTTCAACTAGATAAAGAAAAAGGAGAATGAGACAGTTAGTGAGTTTGATACCATATTTGATAAACTACACAACCAAATCCCTCAGGATCTGTGCCCTACTGCAGCAATTGTCCATCTTCTTTATGTCAATGCCTTTGAAGGGAAATTTGGTTTCATCCTAAGGGACAAGAAACCATGCACTTTGGCAGAAGCCAAATATTATAGTATAGACATTGAGGAGAATATTTTGTGATCCAAATTCGATCATTTTTAGTATCCTCGTGCCAAAACAGAACCAAAAGAAAAAACAACTACAAACAGTGCACCAGATCCAATTGGTCTCATAGATCAGAAGCTTGATCAAATGAATACTCAATTTGTCCAGACTCAAAATCAAGTTATGAGTTGGTTGACAACTTTGGAAAGAAATCAGTCTGCTATGAGGCATCCATTCATCAGGAAAGAACCCATGGGCTGGAAGGAAAATCCTCAACAAGAGGAAAAAACTCCTGACACACTAAACCCTGTTGGGATAGTGAACTTAGAGGAATTACCATGGTTCTCTCCTTTCCAAGAACTTCATCTGAAGGAAGAATGTTTAAAACGAGAAGAAGAATCTCATGATAGTGTCCCCTTCATGGATACAATATTTTCCTTTCACGATGAGGATGATGATAGAACCGCAAGTATTACACAAGAACAGATTGACGAAGTTCGAATAAAGGGAGCTAGAAAATGTCGACTCGAAGTGATTAATCAATTGACTGAAGATCATAGGAAAGAGTTAAAAAAGAGTGAGATCTTGACTTATGAAAGAAGGAATAAAATTCATATCTTACCTCCATAAACTTCATAGAAGGAAGACTCATCTCAACCAACCAAACCAAATTTACTTCAGTCAAAGAAAACCATTCCCCAGCCGGCAAAGAAGGTGGTCCCACCGCCCCCACCTCTAGTTCAAAAATTGCTTCCAAAACCAATGCGAGCAGAAGAAATTCAATTGAATATAGATGTCCCAGCCATGATTGGGAAAATGAATACGACGGTCCCAGTGATATAAATGTGAAAAATCCCTTATGTTAGAAGAGAAGTGTTGAAGTTGTTGAAAGTGTCAGTCGAGGTAGAAGATCCTACGATAATCTTGAACACCATGTGCCTTGGATGGAAAAACAATCCCAACCCTCCCTTCTACCTTTCTTTGGGAATGGATAATATTGTCTTGCAAAACCGAATGCTAGATTATGTGGCCTCAGCAAATGTGATGTCCTTAAAGGTTATGAAGTAGCTTGGTCTCAAGAAAACCATACCCTGTGAAAATTTCTATGGCATTGATTCCAAGAAGGTCAAGTTTTATGGTCTCATAGAAGATGTGAAGTTCTATCTAGTGTATTTTTCTCACATTAGCATCCTCATGAAGACAGTGGTGATTGATGTTCCAGATGTTTGGGGCATGCTATTATCGAGGAGTTGGGTTGCCACTCTTGGAGGATTCCTTAGTATGGACCTCACTCATGCTTACATCCCCATGGAGGATGGTACTTTTGAAGTTCTTTACAACCAACGAGCGGCCAAGGAACATGTGATAGAGTGGGACCATCCTAACCGTATCAACGAGAATGAATTTGATGAAGGTCCACTGCCCATTGAATATGATCCTCACGATCTACCTTTCATGCAGGAAGATTATATAGATACATTGCTTCCAAGAACCCATGAATATAAGGAAAAGTTAGCCAAATTTCAAGGGAAGGAACCAAGATCCATAAAAATATTGAAGAACGAGGCAGATAAAGGGGACAAGGGACGTGAGAAGGCTATTAAATATGCAGTCAACACAGAGTTTCCTTCGTACCCCTACATTGAGAATATACCTTACATAAACTATAGTGAAGGAAGTCTTGCATTCATGTGGGATAAGAGGAAAGGCAAGCCCAAATATGATCAGAAGAATAACAACTCTTGGCTTGGCCATCACATCATTAAGAAGAAGTCCGAGAAAGAAAAGTACTACGTGAGATCGGAAGAGCGATGAAGGTCCACTGCCCATTGAATATGATCCTCACGATCTACCTTTCATGCAGGAAGATTATATAGATACATTGCTTCCAAGAACCCATGAATATAAGGAAAAGTTAGCCAAATTTCAAGGGAAGGAACCAAGATCCATAAAAATATTGAAGAACGAGGCAGATAAAGGGGACAAGGGACGTGAGAAGGCTATTAAATATGCAGTCAACACAGAGTTTCCTTCGTACCCCTACATTGAGAATATACCTTACATAAACTATAGTGAAGGAAGTCTTGCATTCATGTGGGATAAGAGGAAAGGCAAGCCCAAATATGATCAGAAGAATAACAACTCTTGGCTTGGCCATCACATCATTAAGAAGAAGTCCGAGAAAGAAAAGTACTACTTGTCATCTTTGGATGGGAGAAAGATTACATTACCAGTGGATGGGTCTCTTCTCTAGCCCTACATTCAAGGTACGTGACTTCTTCAAGGCCTAGGGCCCGGGTAAGTAGTTAGGTCATCTTGCTTTCTTACATTTTCATCTTGATTTCTCATGGTAGTTTAGGTGCATTTCATCTTTGATTTTCATTTTTCCCTACTTGCATTATTGATTTACATGTTTCATTTTCATCATATTATGTGAAAATTACAAAAATTTATTTTCTAAATTAGTTGTCATTTTTTAAATTTTGATTTTGATTATAGGAGAAAAGGGTGATTGAGCCACTCAATTTTATGTTTTAGTGTAGGCACATGTCTAACTAGGAGATGTTGAGGTTCTCATGCTCTCTACGATGAGTACGTGTCCCCGAGTAGGAGCCAGATGTTATCCCCAACTTCTAGGGATAACTAAGGAGATAATGTCTCAAGGCCCTCAGGTTGTAGACATGGAGTGCCAAGAGACATATGACTGACAGCATCCACATGCACAGACAGAGACCCCACTTCACCACCACACATCCTGGATTCGTGCCAATTCTATCAACCACATCAGCTTGCTTCTGGAAGACAATGGGTCTTTCTCCATGTACCACCAGTTAGGTATTGTGGTATGTGTCACTTTAATATTTGAGGCATTTGAGTATCTTGCATTCAAAGTTTCTTTTGATTATAGAACGTCTGCTTGGAAATTATGATATTTGCATTGTTTCACCTTAGTGGTTGACATTGTACCCCAGTAAGTGGTCACCCTTAGGAATGGGTTTGCTACTGGGAGGTCTCCTCGACGATTCATTGTGTCATTCCTGATCATACTTACCATTTTTCACACTTCACCCCTTTTTCTTCTCCTTATCTTTTGGGATTTTCAGGTGTATTGACCCAAGAAGGGTTTGTACCTCATTTCATGGGAAGAAGGGGTGAAGGGCCATAGGGAATGTAGTTGGGAAAAGATAAAAGCCAAAAACATAACCTTCCAGATGCTTTCCCAAAGAGGTCTTGAGAACAATGAAACATTTCTCCTAAAAAATCAAAGACCTGCAAAAGCAAATACATATATAAAAAATATCCCACTTGTTGAGGGATCTACACAAGTGCATTAGAAGATTTTATTTACCCCTATGGCACTATGTGTACCTCTCCCTTCAAGTGACATTGTGGTACTTCCCCCCAAGTTTCATGTTACCCATTGGGAGTACCCATTCATTCTGGACCCTAATTAATTAATGGCAAATAAATGGGCTTGGAAAAGGGATGCATTGAAAATGAAGGTGTAATACACCCTCTACAAAAGAGCCCATAAATGAGACAATATGAACCCTTGTATGTCATGAACCCCATGCCC
>CBVK0100662360.1:620-16703 GCA_900067695.1 Picea abies
CAAGGGTGTTATTTTTCGTAAATTTAGTCTCCCAAGTCCGAAAAAGGATACAGGAATACAAGGGAAAATGCTTCTAGAGAAGGTGGACTATAGTTTTCATTTTTCATAATTAGTCCATCCATTCTGGAAAAGGGGTAAAATTGCACCAAATAGACTTCATTTTATATCCATTTAATGGGTGGGAAAGAAAACAAACTCACTTGACAATCGTTTCATGTTTAGGGAGTTTGAAAATAGCTTAAAGGAGACTCTAGGGTGTACCTTTTTCATGGTTGGTTACAAAGAACACAAATGGGTAATAGTAAGATCAACTGGAGAGAAAAAGTGGTATATTGAAATTCAAAGCACATGGAATGTGACCGAAGAAATGGAATGCAACAACACATGGAAAATGATGACCACTAAGAAATGGAATGCAACAACACATGGAAAATGATGACCACTATAATAGCAGTTCTCAACCACGGGGGTTGAAAATGGAATCAAGTAGGTGGCTACTGGTCAAGCATATAAGTGATGCAATAAGCAATGGAAGCAAGCAATGTAGAAACAATGAGAAGGAAGATGGAAGCAATAGTAAAATGTGACCATTTAAACAACATAAATGGTGGGAAAATAAGGTATAGTGTTGACAATATGGACACTCATGCCACACACCTATGTACAAGGCACTACATGTCATGATGGTTTAGACAAAGGAGAGCCCATTGCTAGGCTCAAACCAAGGATATTTTTTCATAATCAATGAACTTATGAGCCATTGGAGGCATCATGTGGCACACCATGTTGCAGCCATGCCACATAGGAAAGAATGTCTATGGCCGAAGATACTCAACATGAGTGGTTTTGCGAGCGATGAAAGATCCTTAATGAGACCCATAAAGACATGAAGGGGGTACAAAATGTGAGTCTTCAAAGGGAGGGGAAGCAGATAATTCAATGGCAAGTTTTGAAAAAGAAATATGTGGTGAAAAAGTGTCAAAACTAGGATGTCAAATGGATGTCCCAACCAATGCCACTAGTCCTGGGTTGGAACTCATAGTGTTGACTCTCGTCAGTTCCAAATTACGGAGGATGGATTATCGATGATGCTCATATTTCTTGGGCTTGTTTATTGAAGCCCTGACTTTTGGGGTGGCATATTCTGAAGGAAACTTAGTATCTAGGAAATCATGAGAACTGAGAGAGTCAACAACTCGTATGGGCGGAGTAGGTTGATCATATTCCATCCGAGGATGGAAGGGTTGACCAATATCAATGAATGTTGAGAGGATTTCCAGATTGACAATATCAACCATGGTTTGTGCCATGGATGCTCCATATAAGTCAACATTCTCAGGATGAGGTACCAACAAAGGATCAAATGACATGAGGGATTAACTGGTAGATGATAAAATCATCTTGACAGGAGTAATATAGGTAGTTTCAGGTGTAGGAAAGTGGAAAATACCCATAAGAAATGGATCTTTAAACATGCCTACACCAATGCTTTCATACACCCCAGAAGAATCACCTATGAAGGGAACATTAGTGCCAGGATTAGTTTTTAAGTCAAGTGTGCAATAATCCAGTTGGTTAATCATAAATATATTCCCTCGATGGGAAAATTCTATAACATGAAATATAGTGGATGTAACAAACTTCATTTCTTATAACCAAGTGTGACCCAAGAGAAAATTATAGTCAAGTGTGGCACCCACCACTTTGACTTATACATAGACAATCTTTTCCCCGAGATCGATGGGTAAGGAGGGGATAATTCTGAGAGTTTTGAAAGAATGTCCATCAAAATATTTTAGGATGGTTTGAGATGTGTTGAGATATGGAAAACCATTGGATTTCCAACATGACAAATAAATCATGCATGTGGTTTCTCCTTCATCAATCACCATATGAAAAAATATTCTTTTTGAGACAATGAATTGTAATTTTCAATGCTAGTTGGTGTGAGAGATGTGGCTCACTTTCTTATGTGTCAAAAGAAATAATGTATATGAAGGGTCAATTCCCCCTATTGTTGATAGGAAGGATTCACTATGAAGAACAACTCTAAAATACTTTGAGTTCCTACATGGAACACGAGGCCTGGGAAATATCTTCCATTATGTTGTAGTGTTGGGATACTCAGGAATTCATATTATGAGTGGTCCATCGGAGTATCACTTTTGGAGGGAAGATAGAAGGTTCTGAAGTCAGTTTTGATAACATGAGAGGGCCATTGGGTGGAGTAGTTGATGGAGAATCCTTAGATGAATTCTCCCCTTCTTGGGTTTCATATTTATTTTCTTAGGGGGTTACTGCAACCATGGATTTAACCATCATGACATTTGTGGTTGAGGACTCTGCATTTCCCTTAGGAGGGGGTGTAGGAACTTGTGTTACCATTTATTGTTGTTGGGGAAAAGGATTGATTAATACAATTAGTTGTGAAGGATATCCCTCTATCTTGATATATAGATGGACCTCAACAATATGGGGATAGTATTTGGTGAAGTGGTCTTCCTTACATACCATGCAAAGGTATTTCACCTTTCTTTTATTTCTTCCCCCAACATTGGAGTCTTGGGTTTTTTTACTCTCCTCCTGGTTAGAATATTTTTTGTATTTACCCTTGTTTTTAATATTTCCTCTAGATTATTGAGATGAAACATATTGAACCAAATTCACCTTAGAGGTTTGTGCAGGAGAGGGGGGATAATTGGTATTGGTACCAGTCTACGATTGTGTCACAAACTATGATTTTATGGAACTCGCAACACCATCAGCATGGGTTTCTAGGGATGGTTTTAATGGATCATTTGATGGTCATGGAGCACAAGGGATTAGACCTCATTGGGAATATACCAAGTATACATATTGAGCAAGAATGATTTCTTTCTTCTTAGTTACAAGGCATGTCATGGTGATATCTCTAACAATGGGTAGGAGGAGAGAATTTATGAACCAATCTGCGAGCAGTTGATCCAGAATATAGGTTTTAATAAACCATCATCATCCACACCATTCATGAATATGATCATAAATGCGAGTTGAGTTGATTTGTGTCTCAATACCAGTCTCATATCAAATGGGTAGTTGGAAGTGAGTCAGAAAATCCATGGAAAGAGAATTAAAGTCGACAAAGAAGTTACATGGTAGCTCAATATACCATTTTTTTGTCAAACCTTTGAGTGTTCTCTAGAATATTATCAACCGAATGGAATCGTCCATCAAGGAGTTAGAAGAACACCAAATATGGNGAATCGTCCATCAAGGAGTTAGAAGAACACCAAATATGGAAGGTCATGATATGCATTTTAGGATCTTCTCTAGTTCTTCCATTGAATTTTGGGATGTCAGACGATTTTTTGGTAGGGATAGGGGGATAAAAAAGAGCATGTTTTATGGAATCATTTGACAAACGTGAAAAATATGTCATATTTAAGGTATCCAAGAAAGAAAGTTGTCGGTTTGGTTGAGAATGTCGGTAATGTGAATGTGGTATCAAGGTACTAGTATGACCACACATCGGTTGGGATGGCATGTTAAATCCTAATAATCCACCCATATATGGTTGAGTGGATTAGGGACTGGAGAACATGGGGTTCATCAATTGAGTGAGAAAATCTCCTTATGGAGAGATTCATGAAAAAATGGGTTGACCCCATGGAGTAATTGGCACTCTCGGATATGGTACACCACTAGAAAGACATGAAGGATGGGTTGACCCCATGGAGTAATTGGCACTCTCGGATATGGTACACCACTAGAAAGACATGTAGGGTTTGCTAGAGAATTCTACCCCTAGGGGTGCGGTGGGTTTCCATTGTGGGATTTTACCAGATTGGATGTTGACATCCATTTGGTTTCCCCCAAAATACTTGTTGGATCCAAGTAGGTTGTTGTTTCCAAAGTGGTTGTTGTCCTACAAATGAAGGTTTCCCCCCAAGTTTTTGTTGTCCCCAAATTGACTATTGTCCTACAACCAATGGTTTTTTTCCAACTAGATCTTGACCTGCAACTCAAAGTTGCACCCTAGTTGGAAACTAACCCATAGTTGAAGGCTTCCCTCTAGTGGGGTATTGGACTATATAAAAAGGTGTCCCTCTAGCTGTAACATTCCCCTCAGGTGTATGTGAAACAATTTTTGGAAATTTCATTGGGTGAACACCTTGATTCAATGGAGTAAAAACAAAGCTAATTGTCACACGACCTGAGTTAGCAGAATTGTTAGCCACTATATTAGATGGATCTTGTAAATGATGACTAAGTAATGCACTTGGTGTATGCAAGTTTAAAACTAGAGATAAGGTAAGAGAAGTTTTACTCACCTGCTATTGAGTCGGGGTAATAGGGGTCAACGACGTTTCCGACAAAAGAGAAGTTCTAGTATTAGTGATTTGTTCTAGATATACTATCTCAGGATCAAGTGGGGGGATCACTTTTTGATTTGTATAGTTATATGTTGATGCATGCATGCCAAAATATTTCCTACTATACATATCGGGTGGAAAAAAGTAAGAAGAAAAATTATCAATATACCTTATTGAAGGAAACTCAACAAGAAGTGCATTATAATAACTAGTAAAAGGGGGGTTTGTGGGAGGGACATAACCTTCCTCTATTATTTTGAACACACCTTCAGAATGGTCACTTGGGGGAGATACACTCCCAATTTCAAAATAATCCTCTTCGTTAATAGTTCCTTCATTAAAATGGTTTTGTGGAAGATCATGTTCTTCAATTTACAACCCTTTCATTCTCCCAAAACTTTGGAGACCTAGGTCGACCATAGTGAAAGTATAATAGAAATAACGATCCCTAATTCCAACTACATATGTTGAAACAATGCACCAATAAGAAAAAATCTACAGGTAATCAACCAAGAAACAATAGATAGAAGGATCTTACGAATAAGGGATGCCAATCCATTAGTGAATATATGAGAAGCAGTTACCCTAACCTTCATGTAACATCCCTTCTCAATGAAAGCAACCCTCGCTTCGTAGGATCACCCTCCAAGGGTACTGAAAGTGTGATATGACATCTCCCCCAGGTACAATGGGAATTCTGCAACATTCACCTATGTAGACACCTAGGAAAGGTCACTAAGGTTAGAAACTGACATTTGGCCTCCCAAGGGGTACAATTGACAGTCGGCATCGAATATATCGACAATATAACAAAGTCAAAAGCTCTTCAAGAGGACTAAATTAGAAAAGTGGACCGGTAATACTCCTGATGACTTTGAACATATTCGAGATTAATGAAGCACCGATACCAAATGAACCAATAACACTCAATAAAAACCCCTACTATGTGTTCTTTCCACTACAATCGATCAAGCTTTGGAGGGGTGATGTTCAATTCTCTTCCACACTCAACCTTATGTTTATGCCCTACATAGAGGGTGTTCCCATCTATGCCTATACAACATTTGGATTTTATCTCTCTTTAGTGTTCTACAGTCTTCTGTAGTAGTATTGGACAATTTACTCACTTTTCCTAGTCCAAATACTCTAGCTCTAAGTTACTGTTGGTGTGCTAAAAAAAATGTCTAGTTAATTTTATTATTGAGTCTTGGACAATTTACTCACTTTTCCTAGTCCAAAGACCCTAGCTCTAAACTATTGTTGGTGTACTATAAACAAAAATGTCTAGTTAATTTGATTAAAGCATTGATTGATTTTAATGTTTTTTTTTTCTTAGAAAGGTCCACAGAGATGAAACTAATGATGTGTGAGACTCGACTCCAATATAATGCAAAAATAATGAAATGCAATCATTTATTTTTGATGAATTCTATCTACGAGAAGGAGAAGAGTTATTTTCTTCTTAATATAAACCAATACCCAATATCATGCAACTTTTTAATTTTCCTCTTTAAATGGAAAAGATAATTATGCCAAACTATCAAATAAATGTTTCTAAAATTCCAAACAAATAGAATCCCTTTTCAACTATATACCAAACCACTCTAAGTATGAAAATCGCCCAAGAAAAAATTCAAGCACAAGAATGTCTTTAACACAAAACCCAATCTTTCAAAGGTAAAAAAAACGTTTTTCAAATAACTTGAAAAATAATTGCACTCTAAGATGAGATGAAAATCAAGAGAGTTTGATTTTTTTAAGAAATGGAAGCAAATCTAAAGGAACACCTAGAATATATATATATATTTTTAAAGTAGACTCTCTCAGAAAAGTACCATCAACACTAAAATCTTGACCGAATGAGGTTAGATGACCTATACTGTACCCACAAAGAAAATATGTTTTTTAATAAAATAAATGAAATGGCACACAAGACAAAATTTTGCATCAATAACTGATGGGATAGATCTAAGAGAGATCTAGAGGGATAGAAGAAAGGAAAAACACATATATGGGATTTTTTGAAAGATGCCCCTTCAAAAAATAGATTTTAGAGCCTTTTCACTCTCTATTAATAACCATGGGGTGACCACAAAGCATCGATCTCTCCCTATATAGGGATAGAGGGAGACCACAAGATGTTGGCCACTCTTGATAGTGTAATTTTCAGCATGTACACTCCCTACAATGGAGAAACAAGAGATAATAAGGGGTTGGTCACTCCCTACAATGGAGAAACTACTGACCCCAAGGTTTTGGTCACTATGTGGGCACAAATAACCAATGACCGTGATCATGAAAGTACGCAAAATAACAGATTTGAAGCATTTCTATCAAATATGAGACTAAAAAATTTCAAATAGCCACGTAAATAACTTACTGACAAATCAAGAACAAAGAATGGGGATTACAACAAGCAACGATATTGAGAATATGAATTCAAAAGTTGGATAAGAAAATGATTAAACAACAATAACTTCCCCATCAGTGTCACCAGTCTATTGCAGGGTCTTCCTAGACATAATACATAATACAAATGTAAATTGTATATTTTCCTAGATTTAATTCATACATGAAAAGGATCTACAAGTAGATGGAATGAAAGGATTACCCGGTGATCTCACAATTGTCCCTTCTTTCTCCTTAGATGTTATCTTCCTTGAATATTCCCTTCGCTCTTATCAATTTAGATTTTCACACATAGAGACACAAAAAACTTCAACAAGATCAAACTAATCATGTATAAATTAATGATATATCTAATAATGTATCATTACACATGAAAACATTCATTCTCTAGAAGGAAAAATGGCAATTACATACACATACGAGTAGAGGGAAACATCTTGTGCATCTTCTATTGATAAAATAAATGGATTACATATTACAAAGAAGTTGATGCAATCCTTTCCCAAGTTCCTTTCCCAAGCTCTGTAATCTAACTGCCAGAATAAGTTTCCTTTTTGCTTTCTCACCCCTTTTACCATGATATAACCACACTATTTATAGGATAGTAGAGATAAAATAGAAGGATAATTTGGATAATATATCCATGCCCAAGATGAAAATATTCTCGAGGTCGAATGATTAAGAATATAGGGTTTAATCTCATCTCATGAAACCAATCCTAAATAGAGAGTAATAGACCTGGTTACATTCCGCATTCTTGGAGAGAGTGACCAGTCACCCTTTGCAAGAGGACAAGAAGTGACCAACACTTTCTGGTCACATGATGTACAAGCGAAACCAACGACCAACAAAAAAGTTACTACAAACTCAGAGGAAAAGTGGTATAATTTAGTGGTTCAGACTGCTAACCCCTAGATGATCCCCATCAAGTGATCAGGTGGAAAATAATTATATAACATATTCCATCATGCAAAACAAGTGCATGTTCCTTGGGGACCGTGATTATGTCCATCTAAATTAGCTTATCCTAATCATATGTCGAAGCCTCAATAAATTTTGACAATAAAGGCATGGTCGAGGTTGATCCTATAGTGAGTCTGTTAGAATGAAATGTGGAGACAAAGACACTATATTCTTGTCCAAGTTTTTCCATGATATAAAGAATGAGTTGTTTTTATGCTTTGGATTTGATTATACCACAATATTTCAATTCACAGAGGAGATATTTAAATTTTCTGAAGAAATATTGGAGGTTTTCAAAGTTCCTCGGATCTAAGGAGTTTAGTTTTACTTTGAGAAAATTGCCTCTCATTTCATCCTTCTTGCCTAAGAGTCCAACCAAGATGGTCCAGATCTCATTTGGTGTCTTGCATGCATCGATGTCAAACCATAGGTTGGGATAAATAGACATGCATAGGACACCATAAAAATCTTCCATGAGGTTGAAGTACTTGGACTTTTCCATTGCAAAGGTGGGTTCTTTTTTTGTGGCCATAGCTATCAGATACAATATTTTACCCATGATCATGTGGGTAATTATTGGTTTCCATTTGAAGTATTGATATGGAATTAGAATTGCATATGCAATAAATTACATTTTTCCTGATGCTTTGTCCCATCTTGAGTACCTACAAAAGAGAGTTGGTGATGTTCCTTGATAGATACCTATGGGCTCTGATACCATGTAGATTTTTTGAGATACCTGCACAAAATATCTAGTTAGCAATGAAACATACACAACATTCAATGGTGTGACGAGAAGAGATAAAAAATGGAGGAAAGAATGAAAAGAATTCATATTAACCGAATGAGAGAAATGATACAATACAAGTTATCTACTCTGCATCACACAAAAATATCACCATAATAATCGAATAATGCACATTAGGAGTGTTCTAGAGAGATCTGACATGCACAAGCAGACATTCGATTCAATTTCCACTTAGTCCCAGTTAACTAACCATCCAATCTTCAGTTGACTAGCCAAACCAAAGTGTAATGAGGAGGATATTACTCACACATGTAGAGTGCACCTTACTGGTTATGATCTTGATGCAAGTGCTCATTACTGGTGATGGTCCCAAGGTTAGAAAGAAACACTTGGTGATAAAATAAAAGATGGCATGCAACACTTCACTCAACTATTCTAATTGAATGGTAACTGAGAGTTGAATGGAGGGTATATGGAACACTTTTCTAGGGGAGAATGTCCTAAATGAGGGGATAATATTCCTTAGTAAAGGACCCTCAACATAGCCAAATAAAATTAGGAAAAGAAAATGAAAGGAAAATCCTAGGTGTGTGTAATATCTCCAACACATTGGTAGTGAGGAGCATCCTGATGCCGACCAGCCCTCACTGGCACGTCCGCTCTCACAGGATATTCTTTCCACTCGGCCCGAAGAACTCCAAATTCTTCTATTTCCCTATCGGGAAATCTATACCCACAGATTCTATTTTGCACAACTTCCCTTTGTTCTCTTATCGGGAAATCGAAACTCGCGACTTCGCAAGTTCTCGGTTGCTCGCTGGGCTCTCGAATCCCCGAGACCCGATATGTCAGTCAACGCTGACTTCCTCTTTCCTCTATCGGGAATTCGACTCTATCGCAACTTCACGACTCACGATATCAAGCACTCGGTTTTCCAACCCCCGATACCCGATGCGCCAAAACGCTGATGCATGGGTGAATTGAATTTTCAACGGTCCCTTATCTCGTCGGGACTTTGGACTTCACGGGATCACGAACCCTAACACCAAATATTCAGAACTTCTCGCGGCGAGGTCCCAATGACTTCGTACCACCTGTACTCCACTAACCTTGACTGTGGCCCACACGACCCTTCGTCGGGATATTGCATCTCGTGATATCGTAATTCTCGTCGTGAACTTTTAGAACTTCACCTTGCGAGTCCCCGATACACGATTCTACGTGTAGATCCGATGGCTCCGGTGGCCTGGATCAATGGCTCTGCCCCTCCTAAGCTCCGAACCTTCAGACGTTCGCGCCGTAATATCCTTGCACCTCCGCAAGATCCAATTGTCCTCAGAACTTCGTGAAATATCCTCGGATGATTTCGTCCGTCCGTTCGTCCTCTAATAATTCTGCGAAAGGAAACAAGAGCTTCCTCCACGAAGACTTGTCCACCTGTGCTCAAGTTTTCAACACTTGCTCGAATGCTTCAAGCACAACTTCTCTCTGCCATCCTTCCTCGAATTCAAAGTTCTATCCCTCCTGAGCTTACTTGCAATTCTCAAATACTTAGAAGGAAATTTGCATGCACTCCTTGCGGCAAATCTTCAACAAGATCTAAGTGTTGAAGTCTTTCGACCCTGCACACTCCTGCAGCAGCAGTCTTTCGATACTTCGCTCAGAATCGCAACTCTGAGACTTCTCCCTGGCCTGCACACTCCTTGCACGACATTGTGCCTAACTGCACCTTCAAGGAGATGAGAACAAAAGCTAACTCTAATTGAACCCTTCTGTCAATGCACTCCTTGCGAACGATTCGACTGCACTCCTTGCAGGAATCCTCTGGCTCAATTAGAGAAACAATTGAAACTCATTCACTCTTCCTTCCAGACTTCAATTCCACCATGATATCACACAAACAACATATAAAATAAAATGTATGACAGGAAGAAAACATTTATGAGAATAACATCAATACACAGAGAAACAACACAAACCATGAAATCTGAATCAAATCTTTCTTCTATTAATTCAAATGCCTGTACATGGGTGTTCTTCATACAACTCTTTGTTTTCTCTTGCTCTTCATATGCTCAGGCTCAGGCTAATTTTACAATGATACAATGAGGGTGTCTATATATGTTTTCCCTCTTGGACTCTAAAGCTATCAAATCTAAAATTAAATTCGTATCTACCAGTATTAACTATATTAAATGTCATCTATCTACTTAGGATGATAGCTATCCGCTCAAGGTCCCTTTACAATATACAAAGGCGCTCCTTCATAAATGACTTCTTTAAAGGTTTGGCGCATCAATTCCAAAGTGTTTTCAAAATTTGTGCTGGATGCCTTCTAGCTGTCTTCAGCCTTCTGAGCTGGCTCGCTTGATGAGTCAGTGATGCTCCTGCATCATGACTACTTTGTAGACAATGTGCAATTCTTAATTACAGAAATGTCTCCATCAGACATGACAGTTGCACAAAAGAAATAGTTAGTGGTTAAGGCAGTGGACTATCAACTAATTGCAAGGAACTTAAACAATTTGGGTTTATATGGGATATTAATATGATGTATGTTAGAGCATGAAAGGCTAATGATGCTAGAAAAAGTGAATTAAGGTATTGCAGAAGGACACTACACAGGTAAAGCGACTATGTAGAAGATTTTTTGCATAGGGTTCTCGTGGCCCACACTTCACAAGGATGCTAAGAAATATTTACAAGCATGTGATATTTTTCAAAGGGTTGGAAATCCGTCCAGAATGGATGAGATGTCGTTGCATCCACAAGTTACATTATAGGATTTTGAGAAATGGGAAATGGAATTCATTGGACCAATCAATCCATCAGCTAGGAGATCAACATCTAGGTATATAATCATTATGACAGAGTATTTTACCAAATGAGAGGAAGCAACACCAGTCACATAATGCAGCACAGAAACTGCTGCGTGATTTTTGTTTGATAGTGACAAGATTTGGATACCCAGGCATTTTACTAAGTGATCAAGGGACTCATTTCTTGAATAATAGGATTGCAACATTAATTGAGGAGTTTCAAATTCATTAGAGGAAGCACATCGGATCACTCATAGGAAAATGGGACAACAGAAGCCTTCAATAAAATTTGAGAGAATGCTCTAACCAAGATATACAATGTAGGAAGGGGTGATTGGGAATTAAGGATCCCTGCAGTATTATGGGCATATAGGACTACAAGCAAAAAGTTGACAGGACAAACACCTTTTAGGCTAGTATATGGGAAATAAGTAGTAATGCCGATGGAATTTATTGTGTCGAGCCTGTGCGTTGTAGTGATTACTGATCTTTTGGACTCTAGTGCAGTAGAGGAAATATTTTCACAATTGTTACAAATCAAGAAAGATCAATTTTTCATAGGATTCCATCAGCAAGTCTAGAAGGAAAGAGAAAAAACATGGCATGATAGGCATATTAAACAGAAAAGGTTTCAAGTGGGAGACTTAGTGTTTCTTTACCACAACATGTTCATGCAACACCCCAGGAAGTTTAGGATGCATTGGTTAGGTCTATATATGATCAAGTATGTGATAGAAGAACTTGTTGTGCAGCTAGAAACATTGAATGGTGAAATATTGAGAGGACTAGTGAATGGAAGTTAGTTGAAACTCTATAGGGACAACCAATCATCTACACATTATTCTAACCTGTGCAAGAAAATTTGTACTATAGTAGTGTATTATAGTAGGATAAAGAAAAAGAAAAAGAAAAATAGAGGAAATAGGAAAAAACTAAGTAAGTTACAATCATAGTAAGTGCACAGAAGAAGTGAGTGCCACATAGATGGATGAAACCATGCCAAGAAAGTATATTACATGCATACGTGAAAGTTGTGCAGTAAATGAATGAGTAAGACAGAAAAACTACAAGGGCGCAGATGGATAAAGATCATTAAATAGAATTAAAGAATAGAAATGACGGTTCAAAAAACATAATGATAGAATAGCATGGAGATGCATCATCATAAATGGGAAAAACCAACTAAGATCATGACAGCCTGGAAAATCAAGGAAAAAATCTAGTGAAGGTTTTGGAATTAATGCAACTTTAAAGCAAGTATTGAATGAATAGTACTAAGGGATTAGATAGTTAATACAGGAAATAAGGTAACAGGACAACTGGAGAAGGGGAACAAAATCCACAGAGGGTTTACAAACATTGGTTAGTGTTATTTGAAGTTGCATGAAAGTAAGAGAGAGTCGAGATCTATGTTGTAGAGTCTGAGAAAAACCACAAAGTCAAAGCAGTTGTCACTAGTAATCGGATTACAAAGATGGCACCACTAAAGGAAGCAACGTCCATACCAAAAAAATCTCGAACGAGAGAAGAAACAGTATCAACAAAGGTTAAGGAGACTCTGGGAGCATCATCATTAGAGCCAAGGTTTACTAGGGATTATATTCCACCAAGGATGATGTAGAACTAGTGACATTGAAGAAGGATGCCAAGTATCCATTAGTGATGCTCGACATCCTATATGGGGCCATCATAGATGAGGATATGTTAGGTAGGGTGTCTCAGCTCAAATATGTGTACCATGATATCATGGACACAATGAAGTTCCTTGAACTTGCATCAGGTGAATACTTGGAACTGAGCATAGACCCAGAGATGAACCAGGTTATACAAGTGTCAAAGGTATGGGTCAGAGGATTGGAACAAGTGGGAATACTAAATATATTCGACATTCCATGGTTTGGAAAGAGCCATGAGGTGAATGCATGTTTCAAGATGTTGCTAACCTACATGCATGGCAGTTATTTATGGTTGGACATGCCAATTTCTATAGATACATATCTCATCGCTTGAATCACAGGCTTACTAACACATGGGGAAGATCCAACCTTGATGTTCGTAGACAAGAAGAGTGATAGTACTCTGTCAAAGTCCATGAGGGAGAAATTTCATACATTCAAAGGGGTGTGCGGGTTCGATGTACCAAGTAT
This sequence comes from Picea abies, assembly GCA_900067695.1. Taxonomy (NCBI): domain Eukaryota; kingdom Viridiplantae; phylum Streptophyta; class Pinopsida; order Pinales; family Pinaceae; genus Picea; species Picea abies. Next base: position 14,059 of record CBVK0100662360.1, read on the forward strand.
CTATGACCCAACAATAAGAATTGTGATGCAAGCCTTGGCATGCAAGTTACTGAGGAAATGAAAGAAATATCAAGTGCTCACATGTGTGATAGCTTTAGTTGAGAAGTGTGTCGAAGGGGTATCTATGAGATGGGCCCCATTTCTACTTAACCAATTCCTCATCAATTGTGCAGAAGCCCAAGATAGAGGCATGGAATTTCATTATTCTTGGTTGTTAATCCTAATTTCATTCATAGTATGGAATGAACCAGAAGATGCGGAGTTTCTGTGTCTAAGAGGTAAGCTATGCTTTGAAGCCAAGTATGAGAAATTTTGGTACACTATGAAAAAGAGAAGATAGATAGACACCAACATTGAGTTATTTTTGTACAATGAAAGGATTAGGAGGTGTATCCAGAATACACAATGCATTTCACCACAACTTGTAGAGGTGCATGCACCAATTGCGTGATTCCAAGCAGACCAAAATCACATATACGTACAAGCAAAGAAAGGCCTGAGAGTGGAATGGATCCAAACAAAGTACAAATTCAGAGAGGAAGACATCCAACTAATTATGTAGGATTGGGAACCATATTGGAAGGTTCTTGCAAACGAAACAGAGATGTAGCACCCTGAAAATGAAGAAGAATACCAAGTAAATGGGAAAGGGAATGGACAAGGAGACATAGTAGGGGATGTGCATGGGACAGTACCAACTGTAGGGGGAAAGAGGAAAGAAAAGGGTCAGGGGACAGCAAGATATGCATGAAATAAGATGAAATCCTATAAAGAACCATCTATCTACACTTTGATGAATGATGATATTGACAGGATTGACTACCAAGTGAGGGATGTCTTAGAAGAGGAATCTTAACAAGCATCACATAAATAAGAATAATTTCATCAGAAGGTGCAAGAATAGTTAACTACATTGCAACATTTATTGGAGGCAGTAATGATAGTGCTAGAACAGAGACTCGGTGAAGTACCAACAACATGCACGACTGGGGAAGTAGGGGATACCACTTATTACTTGAAAAATATAGCAACAGTGCATAGAGTGTTGAATATTTCACCAAATGCAATTAATGTCCCCACACCAGAGATGTAGGAGCAGGCACGTGTACTAAATCACCTAGACTTAGTCATTTCACAAATTCCCATAGGAGCACTTCAAGGATTACAGATAGGTATTGCACAAGAAATACAGTCTCACGCAAAGTCAATGCTAAAGGAGTTGGCTAAGGCAAGGAAAAATAAGGCATAATTGAAAAAGGATTATACGATAATTGTGTAGGAGAAGTACAAGGCCAAGAAAAAGGTAGAGAGGATATTGAAGGAGAAGGAAGAGGATGGGAAACATGCGAAGAGGATACAGCGAGTCATCCAGAAACTATATAAGGATATTTGAGAGGTGTCGATGGTGATAGAAGACACATTGGAGGAACATGTATCCAAAATCAGTGAGTTCATTCAAGTCTTCCACACTAGAATTGGGGAGTTAGAAGCATGAACTACATCAGGAACACCACTTGAGGAGAAGAAACAAAAAGAAAGGAAATCCATAATCTCAGTGGTAAGCATTAAGAGTCTAGAGGAGTGTGCGAAATTATGTGAATAAAGCATGCAGATTTGGAAAAAGTTAACGAAGGATCTGAAGATGAAGGTCGTCGAGGAGAGATTAAGGAATTCACATGAGAAGGAGAAAAAGGCCATGGGGAATATTAGCACACTACCACTATCTAAGTGCATAGTGACCATTCTGGCTAACAAGCAGGCATACAATGAGATATAATAGCTAACGAAACAACATAATATTATTGCATAATGATTGGTACCCTTGCAGGATGAAGCAGTCATGATCATGGGGGAATTGGAAGTTACGCAAGGAACGATGAAGAAAGTAGCACAAGACAAGAAGGAGAAGCTCATGACCCTAACTATGCATGTAGTAGAGGAGATTCTGGAGAAATAATCTGAGGTAAAGAAGGAAGTCACTACAGCATGAGAAAGACTCCAAAATTTGATGGAGGCATTGAAGGGTGCGACGCAAGAGGCTTAAGTGGCTTGGGACAAGCCACATGTGAGCGTTGGGGTCTTGTTGGATAGGCAATTTGAATAATTAACTTTTGAAGAGCATGTGCTAAAGAAAAAAAGGAAGAATTTTGTGTGGTCAAAACATAAGTCAAAGAAGGCATGAAAGAAGGAAAGAAAGAAGCAGTTCATAATAAAAGAAAGAAAGCAAGAGTTCAGTGCTAAAGCGGGAAAAGAAACATGCTGGAGAAAAAGAAGGAAAACATCTAGGACATGTTAGGGTTTTGGGATAAACGAATAGGGTTCTGAGCCCTAACTCTATGTATAAATATGTAATGGGTTGGGAAGAATAAGATGTTGAAAAAAGGGAGATTAAGTTGCTTATGAGAGAGAATCCCTACTTAGGGTTTTCGAGAGATTTTGTAGAGAGAGAGAGAGGTGAGCACTGCAGAGCATCTAGGCTGTATTGAGGATATGATATGTTATATCTATTATAAGCACATCGCGTAGGCCTGAGAGGATTACTACATGAAAATCAATAAAGAAGACAGTCGTTGTGGATGTAGCATGTTATCACTCTGTAATTCCCAAAGGTTGTTGAAGGGTAGAATAAATTGATAGAGGTAACT
>CBVK0100662414.1:0-12649 GCA_900067695.1 Picea abies
GCCCTAACTAACCTTTTCTCAATCAAAGACATTGGACAACTAATGAGTCCAAAGAATAAGCTCAGTGACGTGAAAATGAATGATGATTATAGCATAACATCATACTTTGTCAGAATATCTCAGTTAAGAGATCAACTACAATCTATTGAAGAAATCATTTCAAAAAAGGAACTGGTAAATATAGTACTCAATAGCCTTCCCAATACATGGGATGCATTCTCCGCAAGCATGAACAAAAGAAAGGAGTATCCCACATTTGAAGAACTTTGGACTTGTTGTGAACAAGAAGAATCAATGATTCACACAAAAGAGAAATCCCAAAAGAAATACGATGATCAAGCCTTCAAAACAAAGTTCAAGAATTTAAGGAATACGAAAAAGTTTAGCTTAAGTAAGAAAATAAATCAATAAAAGGATATGTCAAAGATATAATGCTTCAACTATCAAAAATATGGTCACTACATGAACCACTTTCCCGAGTTAAAGAAAAGGAAGGAAACATATGAAGCAACAATTGCCAAAGAAAAGGAACCTCAAAGAAAGTCAAGCAGGATAAAACATACTTCTTCTTCTAGTAAAGGTAACAATATTCTTCATAGTTCTTGTACATACCATGTTTACATAGTTCTTGTACATATCATGTGTATCTATTTTTGAAAAGATAAGATGGTCAGTGAAATGATAACTATGGAAGAATTACAAGATAAGGATTGCTATTACGATAACTACAAGTCAAGTAATGTACATGAAAAAGATGAAGTACATGGACAATCCTTGGTGATAAATTCGTCAAGAATGTATTATATAAGTAAGAAGTGCCAGATAAGCCGAAATTAGAATCAAACTTGAAGAGATCCAGAAGGAGTCAAATAAGAAAGAAGTCAGTAATCAAGGGAAAATTAGAATAAGACTTGTGACACTTTGCAGAAGACAATAAGGGTGCAGATGAAATCATGGACTCTCTTAGATGGAGGGATTTGATTACATAATTCCAAAAGAAGAGCATGCATTCATGCATGAAACAAGGATTAGGAGGAAGCTAATCCTAAGTTATATGATCCATTGAAGAATCTATGAAGATTATGAAGTATCTTCTTGTGTTCCCATTGAATGTAGAAACCATGATAAGAAACACGTGCTCAGTTTGACTCTAGAAGAAGTCTTCTTAGAAAAGAAATCTTCTTCGAAAAGAAATCTTCTTCGAAAAGAAATATTCTTCAAAAATATGTCTTAAGTATCATTAGTTGTCCATCTACATCCATGTTCCTGTGATGAGAAAAAGAACTTAGAATATTCATGAAGGAAGGGCATGGAGTCTATAGCAGACTCCATGGACCCAAAAGCTAAAGAGGAAGAAGAACATGAAGATTCCAAGAAAAAAAGAAAATCCAAGACAACCAGTTAGTATACCGAGAATCATAGGACTACCAGCTTGAACTCGCTAGAAGTAATCAAGTAGAAGAAATGGAAGTTGTGATGAAGAAGAATGTATGTAAGAAGATGTAAAAAAGACTTATGAAAGGAAGGATTGTGAGTTTCATAACTAGAGGTTCTTCTAGAGGTATCTCACTTAAACCTACTTCGCAAGTTATATCTCAAATCTATCACAACAATGCATCAACAATATAATAGAGGGAAAATAACACAGCATCGATCACACATAACAACAAGATATACATGGTTGATCCTCTCCCTAGGGCTATGTCCACATAATTGTGTTTCTTGATATATTATATGAAAACATACAGTTCTATCTACGCACTTCGCTTGCAGATGTCTCTCCCTTTCTCTTCTTCTCTCCCCTCCTTGTGCACCCAACGACAAGTTTGATCTTCGCACCCAGTTGAAGATCTTACAGTACAAGAGTATTCTCACAACACAATTTTTCTCTCACACAATCAACAATCATCACTCTCTTAACCCACAATGACGAACCAATTATTGACCAACCCTCTCAATTATCCTAGACCTTTATTTATACATTACATGACAAACGTCTAGTTGTCAAAACCCTATATCAAAAACCCTAGGTGTCTAAACCCTAGGTCCACTTGAAATGCATTTTTAGGGCTTTGCCAACCTATCTTTCCTTCTTTCCGGCGAGGTGCTCCAAAGTATTCGTTAGTGGATTTTTCTTCTTGTTGAGTTGTCCATGATCCCTATTCCTTATTGATCTATCTTCCTTGATCTTCTCATTCAATGGCTCATTTTCCCTTACTTTGCTCCTTATTTTCTTCTTCTTTGATCACTTCGACCCGTTCTCAGTCAATGTGCTTTCCTCACAGTTCATACTTCCTCTTTTCTCTTCCTTTTTATTCGATGTCTTCCTTAGTCCATAACCAGGGACCAACAAGAAGAGGTCCAAGAGCGGGAAGAGAATACAAAAATTCTATCCATATTAATGTTAGTGTGGAACCGCGAGGGAAGGCTTGGCAAGTGATGAAGAAGAGGTAGAGGATCTTTGGGCTATGGAGAAGATTGAGGAAATCCTGTGCATGACATATGAAAGGAATAAAAGAGGTCCAAGAGCAGAAACCGGAGGAAGAAATCCTATCCATATTAGTGTCAGTGTGGAACCCATAAACCCATGTGGGACTAATACACCAGAAAGAACACTACCATTTATAAAATCGAATTTTAGTGGAAGAAACGCAACAAGAAGTACATATACACAGGGAGAAATGACTGGGGGATCCAGTTTAGGAAGAATTGGTCAAGGATATACACCGCGTGAAGATAGTAGCTCAACATTTAGGATGGTAGGACATGATCCCACCATCAGGTTACCAGAATTCAAGGGACAAGTGTCAGAAGACCCGAAAAATCATTTTTTTATCTGTGAAAATATTTGGGAAGCAACACATATCACAGAAGAAGATACTAAACTAGAGAAGCTAGCGATTACACTAAGGGATTGCACACTGGATTGGTATATGAGTCTATCTATAAAAAATCCACCAGGGACAACTAGAACGATTGCAAATATCAAGAAATTGTTGATAAATGAGTTTCAGAAGACAAGTTCAGAGGATCAATACATGAACAAGATGATATAAATTATACAGAAGCCAAGAGAATCCTTATGGGAGATTGATCAGAGATTCAAATGAATGAAATGGAAGTTGAAATAATTCATGACTGATATGCAGCACAGACACACGTTCGTTAACTCACTGCTACCACACTTGAAATACCCATTACGAAAATAGAATTTTTAGACATAGGTAGAGGCTCTATAGGTATCCCTGCAAATGAAAGAAAACCAATATCATCAGATGGATCCATACATCGAAGAGATGAAGAAGGACATGAATAAATTAACGTTACAACTAAACTAGAACAAAGGTAAGGACAAATGAGAAGTCGTTTGGTGTACCACATACAGGATAGAAGGACACCACAAGAATGAATGTCCAACATTCACACAGTATATGGCAGCAAGAATGCCAAATCCGTTACCAATAGGAGGACTATGGTGCAAAATTTGTAAGAAACCAGGCCACAATGAATATCATTGCCCAATGATGCAGAAATACCAGACAGTCCCAAAGAGTTCATATTGCAACTTTTGCAATTCAATGGGCCACGATGACAAACATTGTAGAACTATGTATTTGATGCGAGAGAGGACATTAGATGCATATAGGGTGCATGAAGAAATAATGACTGGGCAAGCCACACCAAATTTTAATCTAGTTCCAACCCCATACAACGCTACATAGAAACCATATAATATCGTGCAACCACAATACAACACAATGCAACCTCAGTATAATACTGTGTAGTACAATCAGGAGCCTTAGTATAACGTGTCGAAAGGAGATTGATATGGCTACAAAGGTGGAGGACGAGAAAGATGAGGCTTTGGAAAATATAGAGGACCAGTGCTATGCCACAACTATCAACAACTGACACATTATGCAATGGAATGTCCACTTTCACCAACAACTTGTATGTATTGTTCTTCATCGGACCATGATACAAAGGAATGCCCGACACTATTAGTAAATATATAGGAAAAGAGGAATCAGAACAACCAAAATGTTCAATGGATTTCAGCCGAAACAAGGGATGAACGACAAAACATCAACATAGTTACACGCGGAGGAGCTAAAATAGGAATCGACGTAGTTCGATAAGAGTCAACACAGCACTAGTGGGTGAAACATAATGTCGAACCAAGGAGACAGTTTCATGCACGGAAGGAGAAGGACACATTTAAGGAAGCCATACAATATTTCTTGCACCAAGACACTGCGTCAACTTCAACTGTGCAGCAAAGCAAGGAAGTGATAGAATATGAGATGCCTCCATTGTTGGATCATAGCAAAGAAATGTAGCCCCTGGGACAGGTAAGTACAATCAAAGGAATTTTACAATAACATGTAAAACTATTGAATAATCCATCCACTGTCAAAATATTGCAAAATATATTAGAAAAATGTAGCAAAGAGACATAAATAAAACTAGAACAAAAAAAGTCAACCACCTACATACAAGGAGATGAACTAGTAGGGAGTTCAGACTGAATGCCAACATCAAAGATTTCAACATGGGAGATATCATACTAGATCTAGGATCTGAAGTTAATGTATTACGTAAGAAGAAATGGCAATGTATGGAAGAGACAAGATTAGGATATTCACGTTTTCAACTGAAACTAGAAAACCAACATAGAGTTCTACCAATTGGCAGGTTGAAAGGAGTAACAGTAGACTTGGATGGAGTGTGCACCAAAGAAGATTTTGAAGTGATTGAAATAGTGGACGACACAACAACATATCCAACATTTCTTGTCTTGGGTTAGGAATTTGATAACCAGGCCATAATCAACTTAAAGACACAAAAAATGACATTCAAGTCAGGAGAATACAGGGTCATCGCACCATTAGACCCATCAGAAGTGGAAAGGTTTGTAGAACCTACATGCTTAGATTTAGAGGAAATCAACTAGTTGTATAGAACAACTTCACGTGATGAGGATTACGTAAATCCAACTTTAGAAGGGATACGCAGTTGGTGGAGCATTACCTTATGTGTGATAGGCTCAGATATAGGTTTAGAGAATTGGCAACAAAGGCTACATGAAGTTTCCAGAAAAATATGTGCAAGAATAGACCACGTAGTAAGATGGGCACGGAGATAAGAGAACCACCTAGTTTTCATAGAGTGAATGATCTAGAAATATTCTTGGTGCAATACGAGGATGAAGTGGTAGAAAATCAGAGACTCTTAGCACTCGATATAGAACTCAAGGCCACAACTGCAATATGGTGAGGCACACACAAGGAAAAAATCAAGGATTGGTACCAATGTAAGCAGTTACTATTCATAAGGTTCGACATAGAATAGAAAATCAACAAGCAGCAGAAGCATGATGGACAGGGGGCACCAACGAAACACTTGGAGAAGTGCAGAGTGTTGTGGAAAATGACACCCCCATAGGAATGGCCTCATCATTTTGTACAAACCTTAGAGGGCATACTAGAAAACTGGTATACAAACCAGGAACTGCACAGAGGAACTTCGAGCTGGATAATATTGCAAAAATAATTTACAGTCACTTTCTCATTCAAGCATGAGAACCCCAACATAGATGCAACACTTAAGAAGATAAGAGGGGTGATATTCATTAAGGAACTAGAAGTCGAACTCATAACCAAAGAACAACAATGGAACAAATAGACAATCAAATAACTATTGTCATGTTACCATTTGCAAGAGAATCAAATAACTATTGTCATGTTACCATTTGCAAGAGGAAGCACCAAGTGAAGACGATCCACATGATATTCAAATTAAGGAAGCGGAAGGAGAAAGAGAATTGGAGGGTCCAAATCTAGAATCAAAAGTAATTGTTGCAATGATCAAGGTGAAGAAATTCAACATTAGGACAATTGAGAATCCCAAAATTGGCAGCACTGGAGACTACTGGGATGAGAAAACATTGGAAAGCATAATAGAGTTACTGCATGAGTACAATGATATGTTCCCCACAACATTTACAAAAATGAAGGGCATAGCAGGAGAGCTAGGAGAAATGAAGATACCACTCAGAGATGAAGAGAGACCGATCAGATAGAGACCATACAAATCACACTCGATATATAAGAAAAAATTCAAAGCTGAGATTGACAGGATGCCCGAAGCCAGAATCATAGAACTTGTGGAGGAATAAAAATGAATAAGCCCAATGGTAGTTCAGGAGAAAAAACAAGGCAGGATAAGAATATGTGTCGACTTAATGAAGTTGAATGATGCATGGCTACATGATTCATTCCCTATACCTTTCACAGATGAGTATTGGAGAACATAGGAGGTCATGAAGCTTACTCATTTACTGATGGATTCTCATTTTATCACCAGATAAATATAGCACAGGAAGACATATACAAGACAAATTTTGTGACAGAATGGGGATCCTACCAATACACAATCATGTTGTTTGGACTGAAGAATGCACTAGCAATATTTTCCAGAGTAGTCATCACTGCATTCAAGGAGTTTATCCTCCAGTTTCTAGAGGTATACTTGGATGACAGGACAGTCTATAGTCTATTGAAATTCCATGTAGAGGTCTTTTGAATAATGTTAGAAGGATGCAGGCAGTTTTATATATCATTAGACAACAAGAAATGTACCTTCATAACACCATTTGGGATACTGTTGGGCCATATAGTGTGCAAGAAAGGTTTACTAGTAGATCTTGCAAAGATTGTTAACTTTCCACCACCAAAGATTGTGTGTCAACTAAGAGAGACATAGGGACACATAGGATATTACAATTTTTTTATCAAAGGTTACATGTAGATTACCGCGCTAATGGAGAAATTGTTAAAGAAATATATAAAGTTTCAATGGAATACCCTAAAAGAAAATATGGTCACCGCACCAATACTACTATTTCTAGACTAGGAGAATACATTCCATGTACATGTAGATGCATCAGCCATATCACTTGGAGCTATTTTGGCACAACCAAGAGTGGGAGAATTGGATCACCCTATAGCATTTGCAAGCAGAAAACTATCAGAATCAAAACAAAAATATAACTAACCAAAAGGGAAGGCCTAGCTATGGTCTACGCAATGAAAAACTTCAGACATTACTTATTGGGAAAGCATTTTAATATGTTCATAGATCACTCATCCTTGAAATACCTAGTCAACAAGCCAGTGTTGGGTGGAAGAATCTATCGATGGTTACTACTATTTCAAGAATTTGATTTTGAGGTAATAGTCAAACTAGGAAATTTGAACATAGGACCTAACCACATCTCAAGGGTCACGAACGAAGAAGAACCTACAAATATAGAGGACAAATTTTTGGATGCACAACTATTTTCAATCCATATCGCGAATGAATACTTTACAGATATCATCCACTACTTAAGCACATGTACTGCACCATAGGAATATAACATCACGCAAAAGAAAAACCTGGTAGTCCAGGCTGTAGACAATTAGCTGATCGCAGGACGCTTATAAAAAATGGGCGGATACAACATCTTGCAAAGATACATAATAGAACATGAAATACCAAGGGTTTTAGCAAAATCCCATGAGGGTATAACTGGAGAGCGTTACGGAGGCAAAGCTACCATGCAAAAGGTATTGCATGCAGGATTATGGTGTTCGACCATTCAGAGAGACTCGAAAGAGTACTGACAGAGATTTCATGTATGTCAAAGGGTTGGTAAACCCAGTAGAAGGGACAAGATTCCATTGCGACCATAGGTAACATTGTAGGTATTCGAAAAATGGGAAATATACTTTGTGGGACCAATCAACCCACCAAGAAAGAGGACAGGAGCAAGGTACATTATCACTATGACATAATACCTGACAAGGGTGGAAGCAACAATAGTGAAGGATTGCAATGCATAAAAAACAACACATTTATTATTTGAACAAGTAATCACTAGATTTGTTTTCCCAAGAATCTTGAAGAGTGACCAAGGAACTCACTTCATTAATATAACTATTAATTCTATGACTGAATAATTTGAAGTTATCCATCAAAATATCACACCATATGATCCACAAGCAAACAAAACAGTAGAAGCATTCAACAAAATCATGGAAAACACACTGACAAAGATCTGTAATGTCAACAGGGATGATTGGGACCTCAAAATACTAGCAGTATTGTGGGCATACAGAAGCACATGAAAGAATTTGACATGACACATGCCATTCAAACTGGCATATGGCCAAGAAGTAGTGGCACATTATAAGTTTTAGTACCCAGTCTACGCGTAGCAACAATTACACATATGATAGAGTGAGATGCAATACAGGAGAGACTAAATCAGTTTTTGATCATGGAGGAAGATTGGATCCTAGCAAGGTTCCACCAACAAGTTCTGAAAGCAAGGGACAAATCTTTTCATGACAGACACGTCAAGAAGAAAACTTTCAAAGAAGGAGACATAGTGTTGATGTATGACAGAAAATCCATTCAACATCCAGGAAAATTCAGAATGAACTGGTTAGGGCCATACGAAGTAAAAACTATCACAGATGGGGAATTTGTATAGTTGAAATACTTAGGAAGCACAAAAATCATAGGGATGATCAATGAGATTCAACTGAAGTTGTACAAGGACAGTCGACCACCCATAACCTAAAAGTCACCACGCAGTAAAATAATAATAATAATAAAAGAAGGATATCAAAAGGTACCAATAGAGGTACAGTGCAACAAAAGGAGAAGGAGCTCGCACACTTAGGAATATGAACCTAATGAAGACAAGGCCAATGGTCAGTTCAAAATGGAAACAAGAGGGAAAGGTAAAGATGGTAAAATAAGTACTAAATGATGAAGGCAAGTGGACATAAATGCCGAAAATGACCAACGAGACGCCACATTAATCGCGATAATTGGAGATGGAAAGGGAGAGTAATGGAAAGTATGAAGGAACCATAGGTTCATTGAATCTGTAATAAAGGTAGCGTCTTTGACAAGCTTCATACAATTCCCATACAAAGCAAGGATGCGGGAGAAAAATGATTATTGAAAAATTGAAAGAGGTAGAGAGTGATAGAGCATATGAAGCATAGAGTGAAGTTTACAGAAGATACTGAGCTCGGCGAACGACCATATTTTCCACCATGGAACCACCAAAACAAGAAAAGCCAAGCTAGATTGCCAAACAATCCAGAGTTAGGACCAAAGCACAGGTACAATTGCAGGAAAATGAATAACAACCGCTAGAGGTCATCAATGTAGATGAAATCCCATCACCGGATACAACAATAGTTAACCCCACACCCATTGTGGAGGAAACCAAATAGACAACACCAACAGGAATGCACATGGATATGCCAGAGGAGGGACAGGGCTGACAGAACGAGGGCACTGAAAACCAAGTGAAACCATAAAACTATGAAGAAGCCCGACAAGTCAATGGGATGGCTACAAATCAGGAATCAATGATCAAGCTAGACGAGTCACAGACAACCATGTTGGAACATCCACAGGAGGGATAAGTGCAAGATTTCACGATCCGAATGAAATATTATGCCTAATAAAGACCAATGGAGGCTGGGACCTCGAGTCAACAACCACCATGACAAGCACATAGTACCTAGGTCACTGCGCAAACAACCTGATGTAACAATTATTTTGTCATGTATACCAGAAGGGGTACAGGTGAAAGTAGATTTGTTGGGGTATGTAGAAAAAATAAAGTACTCAAACCATGATTTAATGGACACAGACAAGTTCCTAAAGTGTGCGAATAAAGTCTAACTACAGACTGTGGATTTGGATGCATTTGGGGAATTGATTCATCAACCACTCCAGTGGGCAGAAGGATTGGAAAAAATGGGGATTTTAGGTTTGCTAGAACTACCACACTTTTATAGAGGACAGTATGCAAGAAGTTGCATAAATCAATTGATGATGGTCACACATGGCAGACATCCTTGGTGAAAAATTCCAGAGGAATCTATTATATAAGTAAGAACTGCCAGATAAGTCAAAATCAGAATCAAACTTGAAGAGATCCAAAAGGAGTCAAATCAGAAAGAAGCCAGTAATCAAGAGAAAATTAGAATAAGACTTGTGACACTTTTCATAAGACAATAAGGGTGCAATTGAAAGCATGGACTCTCTTAGATGGAGGGAGTTGATTACTTAATTCCAAAAGAAGAGCATGCATTCATGCATGAAGCAAGGATTAGGAGGAAGCTAATCCTAAATTATATGATCCATTGAAGAATCTATGAATATTATGAATTATCTTCCTGTGTTCACTTTGAAATTATCATCCATCATAAGAAACACGTGTTTAGTTTGACTCTAGAAGAAGTCTTCTTTGAAAAGAAGTATTAAGTATCCTTGGTTGTCCATCTACATCCATGTTCCTATGATGAAAAAAAGAAGTTGGAATATTCATGAAGGAAGGGCATGGAATCTATAGAAGACTCCATGGACCCAAAAATTCATGAAGGAAGGGCATGGAATCTATAGAAGACTCCATGGACCCAAAATCTAAAGAGGAACATGAGGAAAAACATGAAGATTCCAAGACAGAAAGAAAATCTAGGACAACCAGTTAGTATATCGAGAATCATAAGACTACCTGCTTGAACCCACTAGAAGTAATCAAGTAGAAGAAATGGAAGTTGTGATGAAGAACAATGTATGTAACAAAATGTGAAAAATACTTATGAATGGAAACATTGCGAGATTCATAACTAGAGGTTCTTCTAGAAGAATGGAAAAGACTATGATGACAACTTGTTCCAGTAGACGAGATGTACCTCTTGCAGTATCCATAGATTGAAATTTACATCTAAAAGACTGTTCTTCCCAATAAAGAAAATTGAGAAAAAATATTATACTAGAAAGAAACCCATGTATGGAGATATAAGAATACCTTGTATGGATTCAAACAACTTGATTCAAATTATCTCATATACAACATAAGCATGGAGAAAAATTTCTATGATAGAGATAGTGTATCAGAATGGTTACTCAGAAATCCCAAATCATGGATTGCTAATTCATGGAAAACTCCCATGATGACAGATTTTAAGAATTTGAGAGACTCTAATCCTATATCGACAATTTATTGGCTCCTAAAAGTATTTGGAGAATACTAAGTTGGATATTTTCCTTATGGGACGTTTGAGTTATGATATACATCTGCATGGATTTATCCATTCAGATTGGGTAGGGAGTGCATATGATAGAAGAAGTGCTACTTGGATATGTTTTAGTTTGAGCTTTGCCACAATGTCATGAGATAGCAGGAAAAAATAAGTTTGTTGCAATTAGGAGAAGAGTATATTGCACCTTGTGATGCTTGTACAAAAGAAATAACTTTATTTTTGGACCATCTAATCAGGTGTTGAGTTCAACCATGATATATTGTAATGATCAGAGCTATGTCAATATTTCAGAGAAACCAGTGTTCCATGACAAGATGAAGTACATTGAGATCAAGAATTATATTCTCTATGATAAAGTTCAGAAGAGAGAAGTGGTTCTTTAGTATATATCCACAAATGTGCAGATAGCAGGTATTTTGGTAAACAATCTATCCAGGATGAAAAGTTTGGAGACAAGTTGGGTCTCGTGGAGATGACTTCCTTATTGAAAAAGGAAGTGATTACTCCCAGGTTGGGAGGGAGCAATGATATGTTATTAATTTATGGACATTCATTTTCCAGTTCAAAAAATAGTCTAGGTTGGGCATTTCCTTTCCAGCTCAAGAAGTGGTTCAATATTTATGAAGTACATGCATTTTCCAGTTTAGAAAATGGTCCATTCAAACAATAATTTTCATAATGAAAATGGTCTGATAGATTGTTGATGTACCATAGATAGTGATTCCCCTTGTGTCCAGTGTGGGGAAATGGTCTAGGACATTCATTCTTCTTGGCAGTCACTCTGAGTAGTGGTCAATAGGACATTCATTCTTCTTGGCAGTCACTCTGAGTAGTGGTCAAGTAGAATGGTACGCATTGTTGAGTAGTCATTCTTTCATAGTTCACAGTTGTGAGCAGTTTCGAAAAATGGTCCGTTTTGGATTTGGGTACAATAAAATCATTTCCATAGGAGATGGTCCAGATAGTCATTCCCTAGGGTGGACTCATTCTCTCTGTTGGAGATACTTCACACACACCTAGGATTTATTTTTCCTAAGGTTTTCCCTATGTTTATTAGTCAATATTCAGTCAACTATATTTTAGGAAGAATATTCCTATAGGAGAATATTCTCTTCAATTCACACTTCAGTTTGATCAGTTGAGTGGANNNNAGAATATTCTCTTCAATTCACACTTCAGTTTGATCAGTTGAGTGGATTCTGGATGCCACATTGGGATTATCAAAGTGCAACATGTTGGAAGCAGGCCAAAGTGGAAAGAAATCTTATTTTGGGAAAGAAGTCATGCATGAGGAAAGCAACAGCTGGAAGGAAGAGCAGCATGTGCGCAAGCAATGAAGACCTAAAAATGTTAGCATTAGGGTTTTTGCAATACATTGTAATGGATGGAGAGATAGAAATGTATAAATATAGATACCTAGGTCTCATAGAGTCAAGGAGGAAGGAGAGAAAGGAAGTAGAATATAGAGGAGGAGTCATGTTTTGATAGCTAGTTGTAATATTTTTCTATACGACCTGATTTTGTAAGTT
>CBVK0100662427.1:0-10047 GCA_900067695.1 Picea abies
CACAACCAGTTTACAGTCCTACTAGTGTTCCTATGCCACACCAGTATCATCCTCAAGCTAATCGAGAGTTATTGTTCTTAGCCACTTTATATCTAATGGATCTGTCGAGATTAACAAATGATCCCATATTAAACTCCCCTTTTTGGCCAGTCATTCCTGCTAAATCACCTTTTGATATTCCAAAATTTGATGGCAAACCTGGAGAAGACACTAATAATCATGTCATGACTTTTCATATGTGGTGTTCATCAAACTCACCGATGGATGATTCTATCTGTTTACATCTTTTCCAGCTAAATGGTACATTGAGTTACAACGCGTAACTTTTCAAGATTTTAATTCACTTTCCATGGATTTCCTCACCCACTTCCAATTGCCTATCCGATACAAAACCAACACGGAACTTTTGACCTCCCTTCGTTAGACTAACTATGTACATATTTCTGATCATATTCATGAATGGAGACGAAGATGACAGTTGATCAAAGTAACCATTCCAGACCGACTACTGGCTTAATGGTTCACCAAATGTCTATTACCTCCTATTGCTTGAGATGTAGCCATGGGTGGTGTAGTCACATAAGAGGAAGCCATTACTCGTGCCTAGTATTTGGATTTGGTTTATTCTCAATCCGGTATTTTGTATGAATTGATCCCAAACACTCCCCGTACATCAAATGATCCATCAAAACCATCCTCCACTGCTCATTCGAATGGAGTTATCGGCTCTGTCAAAACCCAGTTTGGTTCACAGTCGACTGGCACAACCAATCATTCAATCACCAACCCAGCTACCGTGTTGACTCCACTCTCATCAAACTCCACCCCAACTCAAGTATTCAAGTATTCGAAGTGAAAAGCAACCACATCTTAAACCAAAATTTCCATGTCTCATTTGTGATAAAGATCACTACACACGAGATTGTCCCCATAAGGACAAAGTTGCTAAATGTTTTAAAGGAAAATATCAACCCATTGTATTGACACATCCTTTTCCATAACAACAGTCACTCATTGCATAAAATCATGCACCTTCAATAAGAGGTGACTTGGGCCATCCTCCTGACGAGGATGCTTCATCGAGTGCACACATTTATTTGTTTAATGGGGTATATTTAACCACTTGAACTACGACATATGACACACAAACAGGTAAACACGGTAAGAAAAATGTAACTAATGGGATTGTACCAGATCCGTTGTCCACTTCGGTTACTCCTCTGTCTGGACCTTTCCAGATTGAGAAACCAAGTTTTGACTCTATCCTACGCCCACCCAAGAGCACAATCAGAAAGTCAACCTTTAATCCTAACTCTCGTGCTGCTCAAAACTACAACATTGTCGAAGATTTGGCCCAAGCACCTTGCACCATGTCAGCTCTCAAAGTTCTACAACACTGCCCTAGCCAACGTAGAACTCTCTTGGCAGTTGTCGGAGTTATAGATCCCGAGTCATCCAATAATATCACGTTCAATCTGGATAATTTTAAATAACGACTCTCTCACCAACTTACTTTCCAAATTGATGTCATTGTCCATAGTCAACACATTCGTCGCACGATATTGGATGAGGGAGCATCAACATGTGTCATGTCCTTAGCTTGCTAGAAAGGCCTTAAATCACCTAGTCTTAATCAATCTCCGACCATGTTAAGAGAATTTGATGGAAGAGTTTTCTGACCTCGTAGATTATTACAATCCTTAGTCATTCAACTGGGAGGCAAAATTGTTTCTGTCGATGTAGAAGTAGTCGATGCTCCCCTCGATTATAACTTGTTGCTAGGAAGAAGTTGGTTCTATGTTATGTTTGTTGTCACTTCATCCATTTTTCGATGTGTCTCATTCCCTCATCAAGGTAAAATTGTGACCATCAATCAATTAGATTATTGCACCCTTGATGCTCGCACTCAAACAACAAACAATATTCCATTTTTGGGGTACTCAAAGATTACTTATGAAAGTGTCAGGGTAAGTCTATTGAAAGATTCTTCGCTCATGGGTACTTTCCCTACACCTCTTCCTCCAACCACACAACACATCGTAATGGTGAATATTATTTTGATTATGGTACATCAATCCCTCGAATCATCTGATACATGGATGATACCTAGTTCCTTAGAGTTCGATACACTAGGTGACGCTATGCCACTTAGTCCTGTAGAGGTCGAATACAATGCCATTCATTCTACCTCTCATTCACTAGATGACCAACATTTATTGGTGTCTACTTCATATTCGCTACCATCCTGGTTAGATTCCCTATCCTCCACTTTCAATTATATTCTACAGATTTTTCCATCAAATGGATCTATTATGGAAATGCTTAGTATCGAGGAAGCACCATGGGATGACAACCACCATCGTTCATCCTTTCTTCCTAGTTTGGATGATATTAAGAAAGATATTTCCTCTATATTTTCTACCGATATCGTCGACTCTCCCCAATCTCTTATACTCACTCAGGATACCATCTCTGAGGGGAACTTCAGAAATATTTCTCAAATGATTAGTGTTGACATATCCATAAAAGAAGCTATTGTGGAAAACATACAACTAGGTGTCAATTGTTCAATTGAAGAGGTTGAAACTTATATCGCCTTGTTTAAAGAATTTCGTGACATCTTCGCCTGGAGCTACAAACAAATGCCAAGGATTGATCCTTCAATCATTGTGCGTGAAATCAAAACTTACCCAGGAGTCAAGCTTGTGAGATAGAAAATTTGCCCGGTTCATCCCAAAAAAACCGCAGCAATCAAGGTAGAAGTAGAAAAATTATTAAAATTTGGTTTTATTTATCCCGTACCTCTAACCGAATGGGTTTCCAACATCGTTCTGGTCGCCAAGAAACAAGGGACAATTCATGTTTGTGTTGATTATCAGGATCTAAATAAGGCTTGTCCGAAGGACAATTACCCTACACCCTTTATCGACCAAATTATTAATAATTCCGTCAGAAGTGTCGTTTTATCTTTTATGGATGGCTTTTATGGATATAACCAGATCGACATTTTACCAGCTGATAAACACAAAACAACCTTCATCTGCCCATGGGGGACTTTCGCTTATCGTAAATTACCTTTTGGCCTTAAAAATGCTAGAGCCACATTTCAGTGGGTTATGTCGTATGCATTCCACAACATCAAACATATCTTTGAACCTTATTTTGATGACTTGCCAGCTCACTCAGCTCATCGACGAGATCATATTAGTCATCTAAGGGCAATCTTTCTTAGATGTAGGTTTTAGAACATATGGTTCAACCCCCATAAATGCATTTTCATTGTTGAATTAGGGAGACTCCTCGGCTTCATAGTATCCAAAGATGGGATTAGGGTGGATCCCTTAAAAGTCAAATCCATTCTCCCTTTACCCCCTCCCAACCATCTTACCCAACTACAGAGTTTGCAAGGGAAGGCAAACTTTATCTGCCATTTTATATGCAATTATGCTGAAATTACTAAAGGATTCATGAAATTGTTGCAGAAAGATGCCTCATTCATCTGGGATGCAACTGCTCAACGCTCATTTGATGATCTTAAGCATGCTTTAATGAATACACCACTTTTGCATCCACCCAACTATGTGAAAGATTACATCCTTCATTTGGTTTCCTCTGCTTCCACTATTGCTATGGTGTTAGTACAAGAGGATGATGACGACGCCGAACATGTGATCTACAATTTAAGTAAGAGTCTTTCAGGTCTCGAACTTCGTTATTCACATGTCGAAAAATTGGCTTTGGCAGCAATTATTGTCATCCAAATATTTCACCACTATATTTTGTTACACACTACCACGGCCATTACAGACTCGAACCCCATGTACCACATCTTGACTCGTCAAGTACTTGGGGGTAAATATTCGAAATGGATCGTCATTCTCCAAGAATTCGATCTCGAATTTACCAAATCCAAAGGTAAGAAATCGTTGGTTTTTACAGAATAAATTTGTGATCTTCCCCATACTGATGAGAATATTAAGCCCAGTGATTCCCTTCCCAATGTATCATTGTTCCTCATTAGTACGTCAGATCCATGGTATGGAGACATTCTTCTCTATCTCCAGACCCAACACTTTCAGCCCGAAATTTCACGTGATGAACGATGTCACATTAGACACCATTCAAAGCACTACCTTATCATTGGCAACACTTTGTACCATCGTGGAATTGATACTTTTTTACGACGTTGCTTAACCCATGAAGAGGTTGAACAAGTTTTAAATGATTGTCACCTTGAAGCTTATGGTGGTCATCTTTCTGGGATGGCTACAACCTAAAAAATATTACTTGTCGGTTATTTTTGGCCTTCCATATTCAAATATTGCATTAAGGCCATTAAAAAATGCTCACCCTGTTAGATCTTTCAGAAGAAATCACATACCCACCCAACTCCACTTCATCCCATTTTCACCTTCGCCCCTTTTCCAAATGGGGTATCTATTTCATGCAATGTAAGCCTACCTTAGCTGGGGGGAACAGTTATATCATCACTGCTCGTCGATTATTTTACTAAATGGGATTAGGCTATGCCTACATTCCTTAATGATGGTCGAACTGCAATTTTTTTGGTGTTCAATCATATCATCACTCGATTCGGTTTCCCTCAAGCTATTGTAACTGACCATGTATCCCATTTCCATAACCCAATGATGGGTGAATTGCACACTAAGTTATGTTTTCTCCATGAGAATTCATACCCTTACTATCCTCAGGAAAATGGACAATTTGAATCCATCAACAAAGTCCTAAAAACCATGCTTCAACGCATGGTGGGAGTTAACAAAACCTCTTGGAATTTTCATCTCTTCTCCGCACTCTAGGCTTATCGAACTTCAGTTAAAGCCACAACTGGATTTACGCCCTTCCAGTTGGTATATAGGATAGAAGCGATGCTACTGATCGAATGCAATATTCCCTCGTTGAAACTCACCATAGAACTCCTACCCCATACTTCTGCTGAAGAGGAACGATTTTTATATCTAACCAAGATGGATGAAACCCATCACAATGCTACTCTCATCAATGAGACATATCAGAAACACATAAAAAATCAATATGATAAGTCCATCCAACATTTCACTTTCAAAAAAGGAGATCTAGCCCTAGTATATTATCAAGATCATGAAAAATTGGGGGCAGGAAAGTTATAACCCATGTGGCACGGACCATACATCATAAAACATGTGTTACATAGAGGCTCCTACACATTAGTGGATTATGATGGAATATCTCTTAGTGAACCCAAAAATGGGATTTACCTCAATAAGTACTATGCATATAATATCTTGTATGTGTGCTTTGTACACTATCTTAATATATACTTCTGACATAGTGTTTCTTTTCTTTTGCGTGCATGAATTTTTACCCAGTTTCTTATTCTTTGCTTTGTGATTGAATGTGTAGATGACATCATCCTTTCCTATATATTTCGGGTTTGCAGATGGAACTAGTCGACATACCCAGACATGGATTCTTCAGCTTGGGTCATTTATCACTCTGGTGAGTTGGTGATTTCAGGAGGAATTTACCTCAGATTTGCGATCAATAACGTTGCAGAGTATCATGTCGTCATTGAACTTTTAGCTGAAGCCTCTTCTCTAGGTATATCTCAATTGATTATCAACTCATTATTCGTCAACTAAACCATGAGTACGCCATTCGTAACCCAGTTTTACTATGTCTCCATCTAAAGGTTCGCCATCTCGAAATATCTTTTGGATTTCTAGAATACAAACATATATTGAGAGAACTCAATATGATTACTGATTCGTTAGAAAATTATATGTTATATTGGTATATTGGGCATATATAAACATTAGGGACATAAATAATATGAATAAAAACATCACATAAAACAAAATACAAGATAAGTAGCCACTGCAAAACTCGTTTATATGTATAATCTTGATAGCAAATTTTTTTGTAAAAACACATCGTCCAAAAGTGAATGGTAGGGAAAAACATGGGATTTTTATGACCATAGAACCATCATAAAGAATAAAAGTATCTGGAGACTCTACTTGTCCCCTACACCACATTGTGCTCAATGTAGCACACTACCTCTCTTGCTACTCACCGTAGAAAATGACTGAGACCTTCAAGGACTACAATTGTATGTCTATGAAGGTGTATAGGTACATCTCACATCCTCAGGGGAGGAAATCCCATGTTCAAACCACATAGGTTTGTCTCCACCTCTCGAAGTCCTCCCACTACGACATCATGCTCTACCATTGCCTGAGCATCTCCACGAAGTCCTAGTGTTGGAATATCTATCGGACGTGAAGCAACTATGTCTGTATGATGAAAACAAAATGATTTAGATCTCTCATTGTAAAACAAAAAACATATAAAAAACCAGAAAAATATTGTTACAAGGTTATGATTTCTCATACCTGATGCATCCCACTGTATACCCTCAAGAAGAACTAAATCCGCATTACCCTTGAAATTCACCCCAGCATATGGAAAATCCTCGATCACCACCAGTTGCCTCCTCCACTATGCAAAGAAATCGACAGTAAATTGAAAGGCCAAGGGTTCATTCACCAACCTAGGGGAAAGACTAGTCCACCACTCCATGCGGGGCTCAGTCGTAGGGCGTGCTATCAATGCAACCTGTGGTTGCATCTGTGGAACCCACTCTAGGAAAAATGTGTTAGAAACATAGGATCGCAGCAGAGAAATAAAATAAAACAAATGTGGAAATAAAACACAGAAGATACACAATACAATAGAGGCACAAATATACGTGGTTCACCTAGTGTGTGCTACATCCACCAGAGAAATTGCTAGGTCCTTCCTTTTATTATCCAACAAATGAAGCGATACAACCTACAACACACCCATTTTAACTTCCTCTTCTTTCTTTCATAGTATCCTCTCTCAGAATACAATATTCGCAATGATGCATAACCGCAATACAATTCCCTCATAAAAGAGGGTTTCCTTGTAGGGAAAAAAAACCTAACATAACTTCTACTGTCAGATCTACGACCTTATAATGAATGGTCCATACTTACTATGAAATTAAAATATACATTTATAAGGAAATTTTTCCTTCAGGGGCCTGCTTGTCCCCAGACCCCGCAAGGGGGGAAATCCCCCCTATAACCCCCCAGCGTGGAGGGGTGCATGGTGTTTTGGGGTGTATAGTCTTCATGGGGTATAAACATGGTTGAAAACAAAGACCTATGAAATAGGAAGATAATCAGGCTCCACAATCAACAATAATATGATGACTTGTTTCTAAACTTTTGACCCTTTTAATGCCTAAAATTCTCCTAACAACAGTCAAACTTCTATATTTTAATAAAGACAAAAATAATTGACATTTACCAGCATCATATTTTGGTTCAAAATATTTTTAAATGATTTTATAAGAATGATAACGAATAGTACAGTTAGGTAACTTACCTTCAAGTGATGCTAGACCACTTTCATCCACCTGAATTTGTTTAGGAGTTCTTCACCGCACATTGCTCAATATAGGTAGGAACAATGAACCCCTCTTCTAACACTCTTGAACTCCTTGTTGTGGAGTTAACAACTTTGTAGTTCTTTCCCCTTTGATAACTGGATGATCAATTATAGGAGGAGAGTGGACATGCCCATGACTAGTTTCTGGAATGTCTGATTGTCCAACAAGAGGTTGCACCACAGGAACTTCTTCATCATGATGTTGTGAATCCGTTGCCTCTCTAATTTCATCCATTGTATAATCATCTCCAAGAAAATTCTTCATCATCTAGTCATCCACAATAACTTGTCTTAATGAGATACTGATTGGATTGGTCTCTACTGAACTCTTGTGCTTTGCTTCTGGTGATGGAGGAGAAACAACAACGACATCTATTCCACTAGAAATTGGATTTCCCTCTTCCAAAATCATATGCTTTGACATAAGTAACTTTGCATTTTCTCTTTATTTTTCTACCTTTTCAATGGGTATTTATTTCCTCGAGGAATTTCTATCTCGATTTCATCATTTCCCCATGTTGAAAGAGAAAAATTAGCTTCCAAGCACCCCACCACAAATTTGTCTTGGTATTACACATGAAGACACAACTAACCATTTCAATTTTGATCCAGAATATATTTGCAGAACGAAATGAATACAAATTATTATCAAAATATTCTTCACAAAGAATAACATATATACAGTAAAAATGGTTTCTTTTCAATAAGGAAATAAGTTGAAACTGTAAAATGTAGCGGAAACAAGCTTGCTAGAATAATGGCGGCTTATCTCTGAGAAGAGATGTAACGACTGCGCTCATTTGCAAGAAGATCATTACAATGAGGATCTGAAGGAATGTTTACAATAAACATGAATGTCAAAAACCCTATACATCCAAAAAACCTAACCCTAGGAGATGAAGCACCAAAAGTCATGTGGGCCCCATTTGGGTAAGTTAGTACATCAACTTATCAGGGTTGTAACTTTTGCATACGATCTTCATTTTAGGCACATGATAGCCCGTTGGAAAGGTCTATCCTAGGAATACATTTTTTTTTCTATTTATTATAAGTCATTTTGATTGTGGTGAGCCCTAAAAAACGTTATTTAGGGCCTCAAAATGACCCCGCAAGTTAGGGACTCGAAAACTAGGGAAAAAACTGTCAAACTGGAAACTTCCAAAATGAGCTAGCTGGAATAGGTGGGAGGCCACCAAAATCCATTTGGATCAATCCTCCCCCCTTAGGAAGAAATGGTATCCATTGCATTTATTTCCCACATCATATGAGGAAATTTCTGTTGAATTTGGCCCCGGGTAAGCCACTTGCCTTGGTGCAAGAGTTTCCCTGCTTTGACAACTCGATAAAGTTGGATCCTTTGTTGGTGCATTCCCTTGATTTGTTTGTCCATAATCTGATCATTGGATTCCTATTGTATGTATTCAGGGTTGAGCTCTGTTGGTGTTAGATGTTCTGTTATCTCTGAGGTGTCCAAGAATGGTGGGAAATACGGTCGAAGGGTATCCACGTTGAACACTAGGTGCAAGGAAAGGAAAGGAGAAATGTTAAGATCGAAATCATTATCACCCACAACCTTGTTGATGGTGTACGACCCATAACAGAGTGGGAGAAGCTTCCAATGGGGTCCTGTAAGGTGCTCTTTTTGCAAGTGCAACCAAACTTTATCGCCCACCTGAAACTTATGTGGCACCTGGTGTTGGTCATGGTGCTACTTGTACTTGTCATTGGACTTTTGTAGGATATCCTGAACTTATTGGTGGATGTGTTGGATCTGCTCAATGAACCAGGTGGCTTTGTCAACTTTAGTTGGAGCAGGAACTGAGTCAGTCGAGGTGACCACAAGGTGTAGTGCAACATCTATGGGACCCAATGGTTGGAATCCCAACCCTGCTTGAAAGGGGTTTTGGATGGTTTAGCTATGTAGGGCTCAGTTGTAGCTATGTTGAACATAGGGGAGATTCTCATCCCATGTGCGAGGGTTCTTGGAATTATACATGCACAAGATATGCACGATCATTCGATTTACAACCTCAGTTTGGCCATTTGTCTGGGGGTGGAAGGTCATGGATTTGGTGAGCTTGGTGTCCACCAGTGACCATAGGATTGAACAGAATGTGCTGAGAAATCGACTGTCCCAATATGAGACAATGGTTTGTGGGATGCCAAAATGCACCCAGAATCATTCAAAAAAGAGCTTGGCAGTGGCCTCTATTGTGATGCTCTTCTTGCAGGTGGCCAGAATCACCATCTTAGAAAAGTGATCCACAACCACAAAAACACAGTCATTGAACCTCTTGGTGGATGGGAGGCCTGACATGTAGTCCATTGAGATGGATTCCCATGGACTGTTAGGAGTAGGCAGAGGGATGTACATGCCCTGTTTCTTAGCGGTCAGTTTGGAAATTGCATAGGAAGTGAAAGACCTGATATGCTTGCTGACCTCCTGTCAAATTTTCAACCAGTAGAAATGTTTCTGCAATATTTCCTTTGTATTTTAGATGTTGAAGTGTCCTGCCACCAGACTGTAGTGGGCTTCCTAGGTCATCTTCACTTGCTCTCTTGTTGGAA
>CBVK0100662469.1:0-16986 GCA_900067695.1 Picea abies
ATATAAGAAAAAACATTCTGTGGTTTTCTCTCGCTTTGGGTTTCCACGTAAAAACATTGGTGTACTGTGTATGCGTATGATTGCTCATTTTTTCATTGTTTATTTATTCTACAACTATTGGATGATAATGCTACATTGATATAACACTTGCATTTGTGGTTAAAAAGGGTTGAATTACTCTATTACTAATTCACCCCCCCTCTTCGTAATCCAACAATTGGTATCAAAGCAGGTTCTTTCAGGAAACAATTTAACCACTGGAAGGAGATCATGGATTATTTTGAGAATGAAGTACCAATGTTTAATGGTCATAATGGTTTAAAGTATGAGATATGGAGCATAAGGATACAAGTATTTTTACAGGCACATGGGCATTATATTTGGCTATCAGTTGTTACAGGATATGATAGCTCAACAAGGGAAACAACTGCAACCAAGAAGGAATTGACTACAACCATCTAGGATATGTTTCTAGTAGTAACCCCCAAGAAAGACTCTGCAAGCTCTTTTCATGACTTTAGACCTATATGACTATGAAACACAATTTAGAAAATAATAGAAAAACTCATAGAAGTTCATCTTAAGGATGTCTTGTTAGAATCTATTTACAACATGTTAAATTTACTCGTGCATTTAACATCATAAATAAAAACACATGAATGCAATTAACCACCTTTTAACAACAAACCCATAATTTTCTCTTATACAAATTTAATTTACAATAAGCAACATGCTGAAATAGTCATGCAAATAACAACATATATAACAACCATTTCCTCAACAAGAAAAGTCGCTTACATGAATACAACCTTCATTATAGACAAACATCTCAACTATGGAAAAAAAAAAAATTCTCTCTTGGTTGTTCTCAACCATACCATGGTTGGTCTTCTTTTTTAGCACCCAAATCTCTTCTTGCTACCCAAAATCAACAAGTAAAAACTACCCCAAAAATAAACTCTAATTTCCTTTTTCTCTCATGCAAGCTTGACTCTCACATTTCCCAATAAGTAGTTGTACTTAGCCCATGTTGTCATAAATTTGATTAGTTGACCTTTCCCACCTACCACTCTCACATCACTTTAATATCTCTCTTAATATTTCAAAGGAAGTTACTTTAATATGAAAATGGCTTGGATTAATATAAATGGGTAACCCTCGAACCCGTCTTTAGCCCCCTCTCTTGTGGAATCATAACCCCCCATTGTTACCATCTTGCTCGTATTGCAACCAACTATTATTGTTTTTATTAATCATCTCCATGTACAAAATGCACAAAATACATAGTTAAGCTCTCTGCCATATTAATCAATACAAGCTCTTCCACCCAAACATATTGGCTCACCAACCTAAATCACATTTATATAATTAAATTATAAATTGAAAGGATTAAAATTGAGGATATTACAAGCCTTGACAAATGGAGGTGAGCCTTTAAATCTTTACCTTCCTTGTGAACCAAAGTACACATTGTTTTACTAGGTTCCCATACTTGTAGCATCTCCTACTTTTGAAGGGAACCCCTTCATAGTAAAGTACTTGTGGAAGAATGCAAGGCCTTTCCAAATGTTTATGGAATTTGCCAATCCCATGGACATGTCAGACCTACTTGAATTCTAGCCTCCCCAATATATCCTGTATCACAAAAATAATTGTCTGCTTCATAGTAAAGACACAATGAATGTCCAATCTCCTTGAAAACTTCCTTAGAGCAAAGTATCAAGGGTAGTCTTGACATATGAAACCAGATTGGGGTGAATTCTAATTTAGTCGAGCGCGTGTTGAAATCCATGTACTGTTTCTTGAGGTACAAGGCATGAGAACCCCATTTCTGACATTCTTGTAAAATCCAGTCTATATCCTTAGAAGCCCAGAAAGACCAGGCTAGCCATTCCTTCACTAACACCATGCTTTATGGAATATGCATGAGCAGGGTGCTAAAGTTCTCTTTTGTCCAAGATTTAAGTGAGGTTCCACTCCTACTTGAGAATCTACCAACGAGTGAAGAATTTTCAAATTCCAAAATATTATTAAGTTTCATTAAGTTTCACACCATCACCTAGGAGGACATTTATGGTGTCAATTTTTTGCTTGATACACTTCCTCCACTCGCAGTGGTTCCCTGGTCCTCCTAGTCCCAATATTTTTTTTGTGGATGTTCTGGCATCAGAGGAAGAATAACCACCCATAAGCTCATTGGTTAGGTTTAAGGAGATGAATTCATGGCATTGGTAGCCATTAATCTTTCCTTCATTGTAACAAGAACCAAGTGCACCTGCCATCAAGTTGAGGGGGATTTCATCATCCAAGGATGCTATGTGGGAATGGTTCCTCTCAGGTGGAATTAATTCCCCCTTTGATCCATATATCAACTCCCATGTGATTTGAGAACAAAGGTTGGAGAGATGTGGTTAATGTCACCTCTTTAGAAGAACAATGGACCGTGTCACTTGACTCTTGATTGAAACCTCACCTTATCACCATAAAGGTCCAGACTATCCCCACAACCTTGGTGTTTTATGCAACAATAAGAGGTGAGAGAGGGTCCATAGTAGCTTGGATGCCCACTCGATCAAATCATAACAGATCTACTAGTCGCCTGGTGGGTCCTCCAAGTAATCAACCATGTGAAGGATTTATAGAGCTCATACATTCTATAGAGCCTACAATCGATAAATCCTATTCACTATGTAAACCCTAGGGTTCCACCAACCCTCGAGCATGAACCATATGGCTTAAGTGTATTGATATAATACAAGAACACCAAAAAAAGACCCAAAACTTAGTCTAATAGATCTTTTGGCAAAATCTCTTGAATTTTCAGAAATGGTGATTTATTAATTCATACCTATTAGTTTTTATTAATGGATTCCTCGGCCTTCAACCTAAGACTCACCAGTGGGTGCATAAGCTAAGGCCCCTCCCTAGGACGCTTTCATCTAAGTGACCTCTCTATCTGAAATTGTCCTACCAAGACTCTTGATAGTCTTTGAGATTCTCCGAGTGTTCCCAATCTCCAGATTGGTTTCCCCTCTAGAAAAGCTGAACCTCCAAAGCACCACCAAATTCGCAAAATCTCCTGTGTATTTGGGTATTAAAAACAAAAACTGTGATTAGTAGAACCCTCTCATGGTATGAAATTCGAGCCAAAACCATTTCGATCCAATCCAAGATCCAACTGGAAAAGCAGGGTGGTTGTGTTGACGGAATAGACAATTGAGGCCATGAGGCTCTGTTGACGGAATAGACAATAGACAATAAACTTATCTTCTTTTAACTAAGAAAAACTGGAATAAGTTGATAATGATAGAAAAAAAAAAGACAAACAAAAACCAAAACCTGGAATGTGATAGGCCGTGTAGGTTGTGTTGACGGAATAGAAACCTGCCCGTGTGGAGGCAAAGAAATAAAAGATATAACTAATTCCATAAACAATCACCAAAATCCAAAATACAAATACTAAATCATGGAGGTATAAGGTTTTGACAACCAGCGAAATGTCTCCAACATAATTGGGTCGGTTGTTTACATATAAAATTCTAAACCTGTTTCAGAATTGGGCCATTTTGAAAAATGGTGAAGGGAGTTCATTAACAGATTCTACTGTCATGGCAAACAGATTCTAATGCCATGGCAAACAGATTCTAGGTATAAGGTTATGCAATCAAGCTACATTGGTTTTCTATTAACCATGTTGAAGGTAAAGGTGGGGCCACAACCTTGATTTCTCCAAACTAGGTATAAGATGTTATCTAACATAAGACTAAGTTCTCATCCCTCAAACTTTGTTGTATAGACCCTATTTGATTTTGAAGGTTGTGTGTTAGGCCTAGCCAACATTTATGCTCCAAATGATGTAGACCAACATAGATCCATCTTAAACCTGGATCTATCAAGTACCAAGAGGAATCCAATTTCTTAAGGGGAAAATTTTCTTTATCATTTCATTCCATGTCAAGTATTAATTCCTTCATATTAAATGATAAAAAAAATTACACCTTAAGAACTTGGATCCTTCTTGGTGATTGATACATCCGGGTTTAAGATGGATCTCTGCTAGTTTAACATTTTAGATGTTGTCATGTACATTGTATCTACGTAGTTATTTATTTTTTGTTTATTTATTTTATGTTGTAATGTAAAGTAAAAAATTGTTTATTTATTTTTTATATAACTTTTTATTACTGTAATGTAATGTAACATAACACAACAACATCTCCTCCATATTGGGTTGTAGAACACCTCGCTACTCTTGTTGCAATGGAAGTGTGGCCTTATCAAAGTGGGTTGGTTAAGAGGATGCCTTAAAAAGAATGTTGGTTGTTATGTAGGATGACTTAAACAACATGTTGGTTGTTATGAGTTAATCAAAGGCATCCTTCACCTTGGCCATAATAACACTATGAAGGTATTGCATATCTTTTTGTAATATATTTGTGTAATAGATTTTTTATTATAATGAAAAGAGACATGAAGAAATAAATCTTAAAGATAAGGAGGAAATATTTCAACATAGATTCCTTATTAATCATCATCATAATAATTCATTAACATAAAATAAACAAACACTTCAAGAAACACACAATATTATTAAAAAACTAAACCTTAAAATTTTCATAAAACATGTCCCATATATATTCAAAACTAGCTCAACAATACATTTAAAAAAAATGGCACATCATGCCCAAGATACATAATGACACCTTGTGCCCAAACATGGAAGAATGACATCTCATGCCCTAGATACAAAATGGCACCTCATGCCCAAAATGGCACATCCTGGCTGACATACATAATAACTCACTCATTTATCGTTCTAGAATCAACACTACTAGGTGCATCCCTCAAGACAATTTTCATCCTCTTACTCCCAAAGGAAGCTTGGGTCTTCTCACTTCTTGGAGTTGTTCGCATTTTTGGAGACTAGAAAAGGAAACAACATTATTATAAGTTTTTTTCCACAATGAATTAACACACTTACAAATTGATACTTTATACTTCAAGCCAAGAAAACTCACCACATGTGAGAATGCAAGTTGTGAGGGTGTTTCCATCCTCCCCGATGCTTTCCTACAACAATTACAAGAACAAAAGCATGAAATTTAATCAGAATGCCAAAAATCAATTCCATTCATGCTAGATCAAAATTTCATCAACTAATAATCTCACCATGGATAACTTAAGCAATGGTGCATATTGGCTAGTAGATGGAGGAATCGACTGGACAAGTTGATTCGAGGAAACAACTGGTATAGGGTTGACAGGTGTATCCATAGTGGATGAAACAAGGGGGGATATGATAGGGAAAATTGGTGCAGGGTGGATTGGTGTAGCCACATTGGATGAAACAAGGGGGGCTACAATAGGGTGGGTTGGTGCAACCGGAATGGATGCAATAAGGGG
The DNA here is from genome assembly GCA_900067695.1 of Picea abies. NCBI lineage: Eukaryota > Viridiplantae > Streptophyta > Pinopsida > Pinales > Pinaceae > Picea > Picea abies. Next base: position 5,404 of record CBVK0100662469.1, read on the forward strand.
GGATACACTAGGGTGGATTGGTGCAACCATGGGGAAAGGGGGTAGTGGTGAATGGAAAAATAATGATGGTTCCCCTGGTGCAACCGAAATGGATGCAATAAGGGGGGATACACTAGGGTGGACTGATGTAGCCATAATGGATGAAATAAGGGGGGATTTAGTAGGGTGGACTGGTGCAACCATGGGGAAAGAGGGTAGTGGTGAATGGAAAAATAATGATGGTTCCTGCATACAAATTTATTATATTTTAATTAGTACAAAAACATTTAAGTCAACCAAATAAGATAACAAATTTCACATTAAAACAATATTTAAATTAACACATGATACCTGGGAATGGGGCGATCTGTCAATCCCAGGTGGAAATGGTTCATTTCTCTTTGAAGTAGCAACCTATAGAAAGAAAAAAAAATTATAATTGATTTCTCATAAATAAATTAGACATTGCAAAGCATTAAATTTACAAATCCTGTTAAGTTGAATGTGTTGATAACTTATGTGTACTTGCACCCATTTCTTATTATAATGGGTGAATGGAAAACATAGAAGTTTGAGGTTGAATGAAAGGGAATTACATAGACATTACAATTTAAATTTTGTAGAGAAGAATCCATGATGGTAAGAAGGACATGCTTCTTTTGACCTTTGAATGACTTTTATTGATGTTTGAAATAGTGATAGAAAGCCTCTGATTCTTCCTTATGTTGGATAGTTTCTTAATCTCAAAATCGTTTTTGGAAGAAGAGTAAAGGGTTGGATATTGGCCAAGTATTGGGGGTTCTTCAAACCATATGCCAATTTTACGTCATATTCTAGAGAATTAAAGAAACCCATTTCCCAATACAAATTCAACTCCTTTGGGATTACAAATGAGGAATACAAGGATTTGGTGGTTAGGGAATCGAAACATTTTATTAAGGATGGGGAATTGGCTATGAAATATTTTAAATATAACCTTGTAAACATTAATAAATTGACTTGGGATTAGACAAATGGGAAGGAAAATGGATAGAAGGAGGTCCTAGAAGAAATTAAATTGAATCTAGAAAATTTCTATAAGAAAAGAAGCATAGGCTTCTTCTCAAAGAAAGAATAGAAAAAACTAGAAGAGCTACAAGAACAAAAGAAAATATGTAACATCCCCATTTTCAAACCCCAAACTAGCAATGCATATCATAAATGTGATGTGTGGCCAAGGACAAAGCGATGTAATATGTAAATGATGTAAATTAAAAATAATAAATAAATGTATCACCATTTGGAGATGGAAAATGACAAAAATTTGGGGGCTTAGTTCCCACAAGAGAGAGAATGTGTCCAAGGGGGAGAGTTTACCCATGTCCATTAAACCCAAACCATTTCTTTCTAAATTATCCTTACTATGAACCTTCCATTTTCTGGTTGAGTGTTTTGGAGCCCAATCACTAAATTCATGTAAGAGGGTGGGTGTAAGAGTTACATCCTATAGTGATTGAGAGCATGGGGTTGATTACAATCAACTTGGGGAAGAGTGCAAGTCAAGCAAGCAAGAGAAAGAGAGAAAATTCGTATGGAGAGACAAAGAAAAATTATACATTCCATTATCAATGAGTTTGTTAAAGATTTCCCAATAGACATGAATGGAGTCAACACTAAGACATATTTGAACATCATATTGCTTGGGTCTTAAGATTTCTTAATTGGTATGGATTGGCTAGAAAAACATTGTGTTGTTTTAGATTGTTATAACAAGGCTTTCACATGTATTGATGAAGAAGGGAATTTAAGGAAAGTGCAAGGTATTCCAAAGCATATATATGTTTGAGAGATTTTAGAATTGCAACTCAAAAGAAGTTTTAGAAAATGGTGCCAAATATATGAAACCCATATGAAAGAGCCAATGAAGGATAAGGATCCCAGTCTTGAAGATTATTCAATCTTAAAAGAGTATGAATATTTATTTGGGGAGTTTCCAGGATTTCCATAAAAAAGAGATATTAATTTCTCTATTGAATTAATGCCTGGAGCTACCCAGTGTCCAAAAATCCCTACAAAATGAGCACACCATAACTAAAAGAATTACAAATACAACTAGAAGAGTTACTAAAGAAGGGTTACATATTCCCAAGTGTTTATCCTTGGGGTTCCCCAGTTTTTTTGGTTAGGAAAGAAGATGGAGCGATGAGGTTATGTATTGACTTCAAACAACTGAACAAAGTTGCAGTCAAGAACAAATATCATTTTCCAAGGATTGATGATTTTTTTGATCAGTTGAGGGGAGCAACAATATTTTCTAATATTGACTTGAGGTTAGGTTATCATCAAGTATGAATCGAAGAAGAATATACTAGAAAGACAACGTTTTGGACAAGGTATGGATACTATTAATTTGCAGTGGTGCCCTTTGGATTGACAAATGTTCCCACTACATTTATATGTCTAATGAATATAATGCTTAGAAATTTCTTGGACAAGTTTTTCATTGTCTTCTTGGGCGATATTATTATCTATTCCAAGATGGAGGAGGAACATGAGAAAAATTTGTGGATGGTTGTGGGGAAGAGAGTTGGTGGGTTGGAATTAGCTGTGGGAAATTGAATGCTGAGAGGGGGACATTAGCCATCCTTAGGGACCACCACCTCTTGTGGTTTCATAGCCCCAACTTGGGGGTGACTTGCTATTGAGAATTGGAATATGAATTCTATGGTTGGGAGGAGCATTCGTCCTCTTCAGAGAATTGGAATATGAATTCTATGGTTGGGAGGAGCATTCGTCCTCTTCATTGGGTTCCATATTTTATAAGATTAGTGTTCTTATTTGTTGTGCTTATGTATGTTAAAAATTGATATAGTTTTTGTGCATTTTACTTTGAGATATTTCATTATTGTTGCTTGTTGTGATTATATTTATGCATGAAAATCTATGTTGTTGAATGTGTTTAGTTGTTGTTGTGCACGTTTAAGTACTAGTATGGAAAATTTCATAATCTTGAATGTCATGGTGTTTTTTATTCCACATATAAATGGATATGTTAGTCAATTTTAATAGTAATGGTAATAGGATTCTGGCGCGGAGCTCAAATCACTGCATGCATTGGGAATAATTGCTACATGCGGTGCAAAGCCAATCACATGGGAGGTTTGTCTTAATGTGCACTTGGAATTGTTACAATTTTGTATCATAAATTTTATTGGGTTTTTTTAGCAGTGGTGTGACCCAATTTGGGTAGGGTACGTTAAAAAATATCTTGAAATGGGAGGAGGAGAAGTGGAGGTAGAAAAGTAGGGTGATTTGGCTAAACCGGGGGATGGAAGTTGCAACTTCTTCCATAATTATTCTAGAGTGAAAAATATCAAAAACACAATGGAAAATTATAAATATTTTTAGAGAAACTGTACCAAGGAACAAGAATATTGTAGATGTGTAAGTGAGTCATTTTGAGGAACTACATAAACACCCCGTTGGGGTTAATTTAGTTGAATTTGTAGTGATTACTTCCTATCTTCCAATTTTCATTAATGATGAAGAAAACATTGACCACATGAAGTATTTATTGAAGAGTACACTCTTTTCAAAGGAATAAGACACCAAGCTTGGATGGTTGGAAAATTGAATTCTTCATAGGATTTTATGACCTTATAGATAATGATATTTTGAGTGAAGTGAAAGAATCAAGTGATGGTTCTATTCCAATAGTGTTTAATGATATGCTTCTAGTAGTAATCACCAAGAAGGACTCTCCAACCTCTTTTGATGACTTTAGACCTATATGACTATGGAACACAATTTATAAAATAATAGAAAATCTCATAGCAATTCTACTTAGGGATGTCTTATTAGAATCTATTTATAAAGAAAAATTGGGTTTCTTAAGGGGAGGGAAAATAAATTATGCCATTGGAATGTCTCATGAACCATTATAGTAAATTTGGGGTCTAAAATGGGCCTAATAAGAAAAATCATGTTGATGAGTTGGAATTCAAAAACCAATGGAGTTTGAAGAAATTGGGTCAACAATAATCATTGATTTTGATATATAAAAGTCAAAGACAATTATGCAATATTTTTGTTTGACAATATTTAGCTACATATAAACCACATTGAATTAACACACTTATAAAAACATAATTTATAATTCAAGCCAAGAAAACGCACCACATGTGAGAATGTAAGTTGTGAGGGTGTTTCCCTCCTCTGCCACCCTAACCTCTCCATGATCCTTCCCTACAGTAGTTACAATAAAAAACATAGAATTTAATCAAAATGCCTAAATTAACACACTTATAAAAACATAATTTATAATTCAAGCCAAGAAAACGCACCACATGTGAGAATGTAAGTTGTGAGGGTGTTTCCCTCCTCTGCCACCCTAACCTCTCCATGATCCTTCCCTACAGTAGTTACAATAAAAAACATAGAATTTAATCAAAATGCCTAAAATCAATTCAATTCATGCTAGATCAAAATTTGATCAACGAATGATCTCACCGTGGATAGCTCAAGAAATGGCGGAGATTGGCTAGTAGATGGAGCACTCAACTGGATAAGTTGCTTTGAGGTAATGACTGGTGTAGGGTTAATAGGTGTAGCCATAGTGGATGAAACAAGGGGGGATAAAATAGGTAAAATTGGTGTAGGGTGGACTGGTGTAGCCACAGTGGATGCAACAAGGGGGGATATTGTAGGGTGGACTGATGCAACCACATTGGATGAAACAAAGGGGGAGATGATAGGGTGGATTGATGCAACCACATTGGATGAAACAAAGGGGGAGATGATAGGGTGGACTGGTGTAGCCACAATAGATGAAACAAGGGGAATTGCAGCAGGGTGGAATGGTGAAAACATGGGGAAAGGGGGTAGTGGTGAATCGACAAAGTATGATGGTTCCTGCATACACATTTATTATATTTTTATTAGTACAAAAACATTAAATTCAACCAAAATAAGATAATAAGTTTCACATTAAAATAAGATTTAACTCAACACATAATACATGGGAATGGGGAAATATGTCAATCCTAGGTGGACATGATTCATTTATCTTTGAAGTAGCAACTTATAGAAACAAAAATATATATATAATTGGTTTCTCATTAATAAATTAGACATTGCAAAGCATCAAATTTATAAAACCTACTAAGTTGACTGTGTTGAAAATTGGTATGTATTTGCACCCATTTCTTGTTATAATGGGTGAATGGAAAACAAAGAAATTGGAATTTGATTGAAAGAGAATTATAGAGACATTAAACTTTTGATTTTGTAGATAAGAATCCATGTTGACAAGGACATGCCTCTTTTGACCCTTCAATAACATTTTTGGATGTTTGAAGCATTAATAGGAAGCCTCTGATTATTCCTTATGCTAGATAAGTTCTTAATCTCAAAAAGGTTTTTGGAAGAAGAGTGAACTATTAGATATTGGATAACTATTGGGGTTTTTTCAAACCATAGCCCAATTTTACATCATATTCTAGAGAAAAAAAGAAACTCCTTTCCCTATGAAAATTCAACTGCTTTGGGATTGAAAATAAAGAATACATGGATTTGGTGGTTATGGAATCAAATTTTTTTATTAAGGAATTGGATATGAAATAATTTCAATATTACCTTGTAAAAATTAAGAAATTGACTTGAGATTAGACAAAGAGGAAGGGAAATGTATAGAAGGAGGCCCTAGAGGAAATTGAATTGAAGCTAGAAAATGGCTATCAGGAAAGAAGCATAAGCTTCTTCTCAAAGAAATAACATAAAAAACTAAAATAGATATAGGAACAAAATGAAATATCTTGAAATGGAAGGAGGAGAAGTGGTGGTAGAAGTGTAGGGTGATGTGGCTAAACTACACCTTCTTCAATAATTATGCTAGCACGAGAAAGATAAAAAAAATAATTTGGAAAATTAGAAATACTAAAGAAGAAACTATACCAGGGCACTTGAATATTCCATATGTAGAAGTGAGGCATTTTGAGAAACTACATAAACACCCTGTATGGGTTAATTTACTTGAAGTTGTAGTGACTACATTGTATCTTCCAATTTTCATTGTTGATGAAAGAAACATTGAACGCATGAAGTATCTATGGAAGATTACACTCTTTTCAAATGGATAAGACATCGAGCTTGGATGGTTGGACAATTGATTTCTTCATAGGATTTGATGACCTTATAGAGAAAGATATTTTTAGTGAAGTGAAATAATCGTGTAATGGTGTTATTCTGGGAGTCCTCTAGGATATGTTCTTAATGTCAAAATTGTTATTGGAAGAAGAGTAAATAGTTGGATCTTGGGCAGGTATTGGGTGTTCTTCAAGCCATATGCCAATTTTACATCATATGCTAGAGAATAAAAGAAACCCCTTTCCCTATACAATTTCAACTCCTTTGGGCTTGCAAATGAAGAATACATGGATTTGGTGATTAGGGAATCATTTTTTTTTATTAATAATGGGGAATTGGAAATGAAATAATTTCAAGATAACCTTGTAAACATTAAGAAATTGAATCTAGATTAGATAAAGGGGAAGAGAAATGGATAGAAGGAGGCCCCATTGGAAATTTGAATGAAGGTAGACAATGACTATAAGGAAAGAAGCATAGGAGTTTTCTCAATGAAATAATAGAAAAAACTAGAAGAGCTAAAATAAAAAAATAAAATATGTTGAAATGGGAGGAGGAGAAGTGGTAGTAGAAGAGTAGGGTGATTTGGTTGAACTGCAACTTCTTCAATAATTATGCTATCATGAGAAATATCAAAAACAAAATTTAGAAAATTGGAAATACTCATGTAGAAAATATACTAGGGCTATTGGATGGGGAATTGGCTATGAAATAATTTTAGGATAATCTTGTAAACAATAATAATTTTTTTGAGATTAGAAAAAGGGGAAGGGAAATATAAGAAATTAAATTGAAGTTATAAAATGCGTATAAGGAAAGAAGCATAGGCTTCCTCTCAAAGAAATAATAGAAAAAAATAGAAGAGCTACAAGAACAAAATAAAATATCTTGAAATGGGAGACGAAGTGGAGGCATAAGAGTAGGGTGATTTGGCTAAACTGGGGGATGGAAATTAAAACTTATTCCATAATTATTCTAGCATGAGAAATATTAGAAACACAATTTGGAAAATTATAAATAGTAATAGAGAAATTGTACCAGGGCACAAGATTATTGTGGATGTAGAAATGAGGTATTTTGAGGAACTACATAAACACCCTGCTGGGGTTTATTTAGTTGAATTTGTAGTGATTACTTCCTATATTCCAATTTTCATTGATGATGGAAGAAACATTGAACACATGAAGTATTTACTGAAGACTACACTCTTTTCAAAGGGATAAGACACCAATCTTCAATGGTTGGACAGTTGATTTCTTCATAGGATTTTATGACCTTATAGAGAAAGATATTTTTAGTGAAGTGAAAGAATCAAGTAATGGTATTATTTAAGGAGTCTTCAATGATAGGTTTCTTGTAATAATACGCAAGGACTCTACACCCTGATAGGTTTCTTGTAATAATACGCAAGGACTCTACACCCTCTTTTCATGGATTTGGAGCTATATGGCTATGAACAAAAATTTAGAAAATAATTGCAAACCTCATAGAAGTTCTCCTTAAGGATGTCTTGTTAGAATCTATTTATAGAGAAAATTTTGGTTTCTTGAGAGGAGGAAAACTACATGATTCCATTAGAATGTCTCATGAAACATTAGAGTAAAATTGGGGTCTAAAGTGGGCCTAATAAGGAAAATCATGTTGATGAGGTGGAATTCGAAAGCCAATGGAGTTTCAAGAAATTAGGTCAATGATAATCGTTGAGTTGGATCTGTAAAAGTCAAAGACAATTATGTGTCATATTTTTATTTGAAAATATTTAAATACATATAAACAACAATGAATTAACACACTTACAAATGATACTTTATAATACAAGCCAAGAAAACTCACCACATGTGAGAATTCAAATCGTGAGGGTGTTTCCATCCTCTGCCACCCTAACCTCTCCATGATGCTTCCCTACAAAAGTTACAAGGAAAAAATCATGAAATTTAATCAAAATGCCTTGAATCAATTCCATTAATGCTATATCAAAATTTCATCAACGAATGATCTCACCGTGGATAACTTAGGCAATGGTGGAGATTGTCTAGTAGATGGAGCCCTCGATTGGACAAGTTTCTTCGAGGAAAAAACATGTGTAGGGTTGAAAGATGTAGCTACATTGGATGAAACAAGGGGTGATACAATAGGGAAAACTGGTGCAGGGTGGAGTGGTGCAGCCATAGTGGATGAAACAATAGGGGATACACCAAGGTGGACTGGTTCAACCATAAAAGATGAAACAGGGGGAGCTATAGTGGGATAGACTGGTGTAGGTACAATGGATGAAAAAAGGGGGCTTACAATAGGGTGGGTTGGTACAACCATGGGGAAAGGGGGTAGTGGTGAATGGAAAAATAATGATGGTTCCTGCATACACATTTATTATATTTTTATTTGTACAAAAGCATTAAATTCAACCAAAATAAGATAACAAATTACACATTAGAACAATATTTAAATCAACACATGACACCTAGGAATGGGGCCATCTAGTAATCCTAGGTGGACATTGTTAATTTATCTTTGAAGTAGCAACCCATAGAAACACACCAAAATTAATTATATATATATATATATATATTTTCATATATAAACTAGATATTGCAAAGAATCAAATTTTTAAATCCTGCTAAGTTGTTCATGTTCATAACTTATGTGTATTTACACCCATTTCCTGTTACAATGTGTGAAGAGAAAACAAAGAAGTTTGAATTTGATTGAAAGAGAATTACAAATACATCAAATTTTATTTTTATAAAGAAGAAGCTATGTTTATAAGAAGGAAATGCCTATTTTGACCCTTCAATAACTTTTACTGATGTTTGAAGCAGTGATAGGAAGCCCTAATTCTTCCTTATGTTGGATAGGTTCTTAATCTCAAAACAGTTTTTGGAAGAAGAGTAAATGATTGGATCTTAGGTAGGTATTGGGGGTTATTCAAACCATAGGCCAATTTTACTTCATATGCTAGAGAATAAAAGAAACCCATTTCTCTATACAATTTCAACTCCTTTGGGGTTGCAAATGAAGAATATAGGGATTTGGTGATTAGGGAATCATTTTTTTTATTAAGAATGGGGAATTGGAAATGAAATAATTTCATGATAACCTTGTAAACATTAAGAAATTGACTTGATATTAGACAAAGGGGAAGGGAAATGGATAGAAGGGTGTCCCAAAGGAAATTTAAATGAAGGTAGAAAATGACTATTAGAAAATAAGCATGGGATTTGTCTCAATGAAATAACAAATAGAAACTAGAAAAGTTTCAGGAACAAAAGAAAATATCTTGAAATGAGGAGGAGAAGTGGTGGTAGAAGAGTAGCGCAATTTGGATGAATTGTAGCTTCTTCAATAATTATTCTAGCACGAGAAATATCAAAAATGGAATTTGGAAAATTAGAAATACTAATGGAGAAACTATACTAGGGCACAAGAATGTTGCAGATGTAGAAGTGAGGCATTTTGAGGATCTACATAAACACCATGTTGGGGTTAATTTAGTTGAAGTTGTAGTGATTACATCCTATCTTCAAATTTTCATTGTTGATGGAAAAAATATTGAACACATGAAGTATCTATGGACATAAACACCATGTTGGGGTTAATTTAGTTGAAGTTGTAGTGATTACATCCTATCTTCAAATTTTCATTGTTGATGGAAAAAATATTGAACACATGAAGTATCTATGGACGCATACACTCTTTTCAAAGGGAAAAGACATCGAGCTTGGATGGTTGGACAATTGATTTCTTCATAGGATTTGATGACCTTATAGACAATGATATTTTTAGTGAAGTGAAATAATCGTGTAAAGATTCTATTCTGAAAGTCCTCTAGGATACTTTTCTAGTAGTAATCCCCAAGAAGGACTCTGCAAGCACTTTTCATGACTTTAGACCTATATGACTATGAAACACAATTTAGAAAATAATAGTGACATCTCATAGAAGTTCATCTTAAGGATTTCTTGTTAGAATCTATTTATAGAGAACAATTTGGTTTCTTGAGAGGAGGGAAAATACATGATTCCATTGGAATGTCTCTTGAAGCATTATAGTAAATTTGGGGTATAAAATGACCCTAATAAGAAAAATCATGTTAATGAGTTGGAATTCAAAAACCAATGGAGTTTCAAAAAATTGGGTCAACAATAATCACTGAGTTGGATCTATAAAAGTCAAAGACAATTATGTGTGATATTTTTATTATAAAATATTTAACTACATATAAACCAACATGAATTAAGACACTTAAAAATGAAAGTTTATAATACAAGCCCAGAAAACTCACCACATGTGAAAATGTAAGCTTTGAGGGTATTTCCCTCCTTTGGGATCCTAACCTCTCCGTGAGGATTCCCTACAACAATTACAAGAATAAAAGAATGAAATTTAATCAAAATGCCTAAAATCAATTCCATTCATTCTAGATCAAAATTTCATCAATGAAATATCTCACCATGGATAACTCAGGCAACGACGAAGATTGGCTAATAGATGGAGCACTTGATTGGGAAAGTTGATTCAAGGGAACAATTGGTGTAGGGTTGAAAGGTGTATCCACAGTGGATGAAACAAGGGGGGATACAATAGGGAAAACTGGTGCAGGTTGGAATGGTGCTGCCACAGTGGATGAAACATGGGGGGCTACAACAAGGTGGATTGGTGAAGACATAATGGATGAAACAAGGGGAGCTACAGTAGGTTGGACTACTGTAGCTACAGTGGATGAAACAAGGGGGGATACAATAGGGTGGAATGGTGCAACCACGGGGAAAGGGGGTAGTGGTGAATGGACAAAGAACGATGGTTCCTGCATACACATTTATTATATATTTATCAGTACAAAAACATTAAACTCAACCAAAATAAGATAACATATTTCAGATTAAAACAAGATTTAACTCAACACATGATACCTGGGAATGGGGCAGTCTGTCAATCCCAAGTGGGCATGGTTTATTTCTCTTTGAAGTAGAAACCCATAGAAAGAAAAGAAAATTATAATTGATTTCCCATAAATAAATTAGACATTTCAAAGAATCAAATTTATAAATCCTCCTAAGTTGATTGTGTCAATAACTTACGTGTATTTGCACCCATTTCCTGTTACGATGGTTGAATAGAAAACAAAGAAGTTTGAAAGTCGATTGAGAGAGAATTAAAGAGACACACACTTTTAATTTCATAGAGAAGTATCTATGTTGGTAAGAAGGACATGCCTCTTTTGAACCTTCAATGACTTACTAATGTTAGAGGCAGTGATATGGGGCCCCTAATTCTTCCTTATGATGGATATGTTCTTAATCTAAAAATTGTTTTTGGAAGAAGAGTAAATGCTTGGATATTGGGCAAGTATTGGGGGTTCTTCAAACCATAGGCCAATTTTGCATCATATTCTAGAGAAGAAAAGAAACCCCTTTCCCTATACAATTTCAACTCCTTTGGGCTTGCAAATGAAAAATACATGGATTTGGTTATTGGGGAATG
>CBVK0100662490.1:0-10742 GCA_900067695.1 Picea abies
GTTAGCAACATAAATTTTCTGCCCATTATATAGTGTCACCACATTTTTAACGCATGAATTACTGTTGCTAATTCCAAGTCATGTGTGGCATAGTTTCGTTCACTCTCTTTTATTTTTCGTGACTCGTAACAAATAACGTGCCTTTATTGAGTTAGGACACCTCCCAAACCTTTTTTTCTCGCATCCACGCAGACTGTAAAGTCTTTATCAGGGTCTTCTACCCTTAAAACAAGTGCATTTGTTAATAGTTCTTTTAACTTATTAAAACATCCCTTACACTTACGTGACCAAATAAACTTGGTCCCCTTTTTCTGTAGCGATGTGATTGGGTATGCAATCTTGGAGAATCCATCGATAAATCTGTGGTAGTAACCGGTAATTCCCATGAATGACTGAATGTCCTCCACATCCTTAGGGATAGTTCATTTCAGGATGGCTCTTATATTCTCTGGTTCAACTGCAATACCTTCTTCAGATATTACATGTCCTAGGTACTCTATTCTCTTTTGGTATAAGTCACATTTGTCAAATTTTGCATACAACCTGTGTTTTCTTTATGTATACAATACTATCCTTAGATGTTATTCGTGTTCTTCTTTTGTTTTCAAATACACTAGAATGTCGTCAATAAATACCAAAACAAACTTCTCCAGATACTGACTAAATATGTCATTCATTAAACACATAAATGTTGCTAGTGCGTTAGTGAGACCAAACGGTATAACAACAAATTCATAATGTCCATATATCATTCTAAATGATGTTTTACTTATGTCTTCATCCTTTACTTTGACCTGGTGATAACCAGATCTTAAATCTAACTTAGAAAAAATATTTTCCCCTCCCACTTGGTCAAACAGATCATTGATTCTGGGTAGGGGATATTTGTTCTTAATAGTCATTTTGTTTAACTCTCAATAATCAATACATAGTCTTAAACTTATGTCTTTCTTTTTAAAAAAAAGGACTGGTTCTCCCTAAGGTGAGACACTTGGTCTGATCTATTCCTTATCCAATAGTTCTTGTAGTTGAATTTTCAACTCTATCAATTCGGGTAAACTCATCCTATAGGGTGCCTTAGATATCGGAGTTGATCCAGGCAACAAATCGATAGAGAAATCTATCTCTCTTCTTGGGGGCAGTTCATGTATTTCGTCTACAAATAAATCTCTAAATTCATGTAAGACGATAAAATTTTATAGGCTGGTTTTATTTTATTTTTCCAACAAATTTGTCACTCGAATAGCATAAATCTAAAAACGTTTATTCATGCACTTCTTAAACTGTATTGCTGAAATTTGCCTAACTCAAACTAGTTTTCTGACGCCTTGTACTGTCCTAACTGTGTTGTTTTTGTCTATGTAAGAAAGTGATTTTTCATAACAATCCAAAATTACTTTATGCTTCTCTAACCAGTCCATTCCAATAATCATATTGTACGAACCTCACGACAGAATATTTAGATTTAACTTTGTATTTTGACCATCTAAACTGAGTTCACAATAAAAAATGAAATCTATTACTTTCCTTTTTGTCCATGTTTCTAGCTGTACTAACCAAGATTTTGTATGATTTACTTTCTTAAGCTTGTTTGAATCAATTACACCAGGAGTAACATAACTCGGAGTATCTCCCGGATCAATTAAAATAGAAATTTGATTATTATTAATTTTACCTTCAACTTCCACTATACTGGATTGATGATCATCTTGTCGACCATCCACAACTGCATTGATATTGTGTAAGATTTTTCCCACATCTCCTACTATAGAGGCCTCTTGTAGGTTGTGAATTGTGGTCCTTGTTGTAGAAGTTAAACATGGATAGTTCCTCCTTAAGTGAGGTTCTCCACACTCCCATCATTTTAACGGTTCCATGGGGTTGTCCCCAAACTTCTTGGTTCCTAGATTAACTGGTTTCTCTCCCCCTTGGGTGTTATGATTATTGGAATGAAAATATTTCCTTAGGAAATTCTTAGCCTCATTCCAAAAAGGGGCTGGTTGGAAGCCCTTCTTCCACTAATTCATTCTTTCTTGTTTCTTATCTTTCCAAGCCTTGGGAAGTTTATACCATTGTTTGTACTGGTCATAGCACATCTGCACCTTTCTAAAAACATTACTCAAGGTTTTTGGATTGATGAATTAAATTTTGTCCTCATAGGATTGTGGTAAGAAACTTACAAACTGCTAGATTTTTACTTTGTCTTCCGTGATATAAGACACAAATCTTAATAACTTGAGAAATTTTTTTATCAGGTCATCCATGGTCATTTGGCTGAGTCTTAGCTCATAGAATTCTTTGTTCTTTCTCTCATAATAACTTTCTGATAAATACTGTTTCTTAAAGTATTTCTTGAAATACGACCATTCCATTTGTTTTTCCTTTAATCCCTTGGACAAATTTAGGTCTTGCCACCATATACTCACCCTTCCTTTCAGGTTATAGATGGCCATTCTGACCTTCATGTTACTGGAATAGTTATAAATCTGGAATTACTTTTTTATGTCTAGTAACCATGCGTTAGCCTCCTCCCTTGTCCTAGACTCTCCTTGAAAGGTGGATGGTTTGATTTTCCTAAATTCACCCTCCAGGTGGTCCACCTGTTTCCTCTTTCTTCCTGTGTTTGTTTTGTTTTCCGCTGTTGGTGTGCTTCGGAAGAACTGTTCTCGTTTTCTGCTTAAGGATCATAATTTTTGGAGGCCCTTTTGTTGACCTCTTCTTCCTTTTCATTGTCCTTTGGGCTCTTCTTTGTTACTATGTTACACAACAGTACTTCAATTATTTCCTCCTGGTCTTCGTGTGCCTTTTTAAGTTTCTCATTATCTACCTTGAAAACTTGCAGTTCTAGGATAAGGTTCCTCATTGTTTCTAGAACCTGGGTAGTTGAACTTCCTTCACTATTCTACCTAGTCTCTTTAGGAGGTCCTTGCTTGGGATTCTCCACAAGTCTGATCTCCTCTTCATTCTATGCTTCCATTATCACAACAGAAACAAAAAAAAAATGTTTGTAACAATAAGCATTTTTGTTAGTTTTTTCATTGAACAGAATAGTATGTACTAAAAAACAAATTGGCCCTGTCTTGAGGTCCAAGTGTTGTAACCTTTTCTTTGATACCATATGTATTATACCCCAAATTTACCAAAATAAAATAAAATAATTGCTAGGTGCATTAAAACTTCTTTACTCTATTATACTTAATCGATTTAAAAATTTAATAATCACTATAAGAATATGACATATGCTTATTAGTAGTTACAAGAGACTAGACAAGGTGGCTAACATTTCCATGAAGTCGTGCTTATTACAATAATTTAGTACATGTGATAACACTTGTCTTAGCATGTTAAGGTTTAGACTAAGCCATGCAACTATGATCTAGTTAAGTTTATAAAGTATAAGGTAACTGTAGACTAGCATGGTTTCTACCTTTATCAAAGGGTCCCACAAAAGTGTTCACTCAGGCTCCACTTTCAAACTAGACTTAGTAATTTCCACTTCATATCCAATGAAGGAGTACTTACAACTTATTACAACAATCTCATACATTTAAGTCTTCTTTTCTTTATTATATCCCTATATTCCATGTATCAAGAATTGTTTAATCGTTGTTGTTTAGATATACAAACCTTACTATATATATATATATAGAGAGAGAGAGAGAGAGAGAGATAGATAGATAGATAGATAGATAGATAGATAGTTCCTATATCCGTAGTCATATAAGGCAATGTATTTTCTTGATTTTATATATAAGAGTTATCATATACCTTACTTGAAGTATTTAACATTATTTGCATATGTCTATATACGGGTCTACTTGCAACAAATTATACCATTAGTGTATGCATGTTTTAACTGTTACATGTAGTGGACGTTCTTGCCAGTTTTTTGTTAAGACATTAACATAGTAATTAAAAGGACTTAGCATACACCAGTTGTATATAACGACAGGGTTGATCGAATAACGATGTTTGGTGTTGAGGGTTGGAATCCCATCAGGCATGACAGGTCATAACCCTAATACTTATTGTCCAGCCTGAAACTTCCATGACTTAGTGACAAGGATTAGCACTAACAATGTTATGGGCTTGGTTGAATGCGCAGTTAAGACATGTCCGTAAATAACATTAAATTCTCTAGGTGAAAGTTATCAGGGTTCTGCACTATACTGGTTCTAGGTTCTCGTGACCAATGTGGATATGCCATGCTCATTTTTTCACATGGACAACGCACCCAAAACATCTCCTCACCATTAATCTACAATATGAGGATCCATGGGTAACTAATGTCTCATTTTCCTTTGGCTCTATGCATTTGCAAAAACACCCAGCGCTAAACTCTGCAACGCTTCTCTGTGTTTAAAAAATGAATGATTTTAGGGGCTAAATTTCGCTCATGGGATAATTTTCCATGGTTTTTCCAAAAATGAGATTTGTTATTTTAAAAATGATTTGCCCAAATTCATTAGGATAAAATTATTTTACCTTAAAAAACGCCAAAAATTTATAAAAAATATATAAAATCCTTATAAATTTGAATATTTTTAGAAGATATAGCCAAACATGTATAGTTGGCATATGAAGGATTAGTAATATTGGCCAAGGTTTCTACATTTTAAAACAAATTTCCATCCTTAAAATAATCCCTGGTGTAAAACTGATGACATGGAGGGTTCATGCTTTGCATAAGGCAAGAAATGGGTGCACGTATGCCTGGTTCCCTCCTATACCAGGTAAACACATGAAAACTCTAACACTTAAACTGTCCTATAAAAGGTGTGGTAGCTCGGAAAGACTAGTTGTATTCATGATTGTCTCTGTAACTATTTTCCTTATGGATTCTGGTTGAGTTCCCTGCTTTCTCTATTCGTAAATCTCTGAATGTATTTCCATCCACGCTCTATGTAAAATAAGTATCTCTAACTCATGGCGGTTTACGACCCTGTCTCTTCTCATGAGGGAAATCACTCGCTACTAAGGTTTTTCACTGGGACCTATATGCAACTTTTACACATGTGGTTTAGTTTCATGATTCAAGCATAGCCCCGTAACAATGTTAGGGTTTTGTTGGAAAAAATTTATCCTCAATCTTTTGCTTAAATTTAATTCTTGTATTTTTTTTGAGCTATTCACGACATGCTTATCGTCCACAAATTCTCGTGGTTACATCTTCCTCTAGTTTTTCATAATGATTCTTAAATCCGCTTATGATGTTTTGTATGTATAAATTATATCTCATTATTTCTTATGTATTATGTCGTAAATATCTCTTACATTCATAAAGTATTTAGGGTTTTTCATGAATTTCCGAGCGGTAACTTCTTGGACTTACTGTGATTTATTTTTGTTTTAAGGAAATTCACGATGTATAATCATAAAGGAAATGTCCCCTATGTTTGTAACAAGATTTCTTTTCTTAAAATATGCGCATGTAGTAACATGCCTATAATACCTTTTTATTCATGCCTCGCATAATTAATACAAGAAAAGTTAAGGTCGTAAGACCTCTCTTGCTGTAAATAATTACATTCCTCAGAGTTTATACTTCGGGTGTAGAATTTACCCTAAATTTACTATTCCTGAAAGTTGTGTTTAAGATGTCTATCCACACTTCTTCCGCATAAAGAAAAATAGTCAGTAACTATCAAATTCTCTTCAACAGGACAAATTATTAGTGATGGAAAGAAAGGTTATAGAGGCTCCAAAAATCATATTTTAGGTTTTGTTTTATGCTTGGGTTCTTGTCTGTTTTTTCTTTATCATCAGTTCATATGTTTAATAATTATGATAGCATTATCCCACAACCCTATCTGTAGTCCTGAATTGGACAATAAATGTCTATGTTGGACAAGCTTTATGCTGTGAAAACTTTATTGTTCTTGTTATGAAATGTATTACATGTTTAGCAATGTACTCTTGTTTATATTCTGGAGCATTCAAAAAATTATTCCGGTTACTAAACTAATCATGGGACCCTTGTTTCCTTGTGAGGGTACCCATCAGTTATTTTTGGGTCCACTCCTCCCCTTCAGACTGTGGACAACTTGATTCAGTGATGTCGCTGAAAATGCACTCGCGCCAACCTCAAGCTAAGTATTATTCATATGTTGAATCTTCAATATTTACTTTCGTTGCCTTCTTTCTTAACCCTGTTTACTAATTCTCGATTTATCTTCAATATTTTATTTTATTGGCTCTTCACAACACTATTTACTTATTTTCTCGATTTTCCCCTTGCAGGACTTAATTATTCCAAGTAAATGGATTTACGTGATCGCCTCACTTGAAAGGTATTTCAGTTCCAACTCTCGATGTTAAAATTAGCTTCCTTGATTCTATTTATAGTGGTACAGGGTTCCACCCTAGGGTACTTTGTTGTGATAGTTTTGAACCAGGTCCCAAGGATAAATTGGTTACATGTATTTAAATTCTTTAATGGAATAAACAAATGTAAAGGGAAAACCTATATTGAAAACGATCGCATGATTATACAACTATGATAGCATGTGTTATGTCTAATTTTGAATATTTTGTTTTGTATATGGACCATCACATATAACTAATGCAATTTGTCTCTAAAGGAGAACTTCTACTTACTTTATCCTCATTCTATGATACTTGTACATACACTGATATGGTATACTACATGTATATTTATGTACATAAATACATCTATGTGATTATATGGAATACACACAGTCATCTTGTATATTCTTATAATTTTCTCAAATACAACTAGAAGTTCTAACATTTTCTATGCCTATTCCAAGATATACATATACTAGTACATATGACCAAATTTGCAACGGTTTTTCGTTGATATTGCCACACTTATTCATTGCAATTTCCATGAAAGCCGAGTTTTTTTTTTCGTCGGAATAATTTCATCGCTCTATCGACGATCCAGGTGTGCGTGGAAACATCGATGAAATTATCTCTCCACGTTTCACCACCTTCAAGTTTGGTTAACCCTTTGCATCATCGCAATTCTAACAAAACCTCGTCACAAGTAGAATGAACAACCGTGGCAATTATGACGAAATTTCATCGCAATTGCGACGAAAATTTTTTACAAGTTAAAAACTAACGACGCAGACGTTGTATGTGCGACGAAAAAATGTGGCAACTTCTAATGAATACCCGTGGCAATAGTGACGACATTGATTCATCAAGACCAAAGTTACGACAAAGATGTTGTATGTGCAACGAAAACCTGTGGCAACTTGTGATGAAAGTTCGTCGCTATTGCCACGGTGGTCAAAATGCAATTTCATGATTCAAGCATAGCCCCGTAACAATGTTAGGGTTTTGTTGGCAAGAATTTGTCCTCAATATTTTTAAGTTTATGCTTGTATTTTCTTTTGAGTTATTTATGGCACGCTTCTCGTCCACAAATTCTCATGGTTACATCTTCCTCTAGTTTTCCATAGTGATTCTTAAATCCTCTTATGATGTTTTGTATGTTTAAATTATGTCTCGTTATTTCATGTGTATTACGTCGTAAATATGTCTTACATTCGTAAGGTATTTATGGTTTTTCATGAATGTCCGAGCGATGCCTTCTTGGACTTACTGTGATTTATTTTTGATTTAAATAAATTGACATTGTATAATCATAAAGGAAATGTCCCCTATGTTTGTAACGATATATATATGTAGACCCCTTATTTCTCCTTAGGGCTGCACGACCTCCCGGTCAGGATCTCTGAATTTCAGAGCATAAACATCTCTCCTAGTTCTGAGCTAGAACCTCCAAAACTAAGTCCACGGGCCCTTATCTGCGTTTTTCTCATGCAAACCAGTGCTAGGCACAAGCTCTCACTCTTCGCGACAGCAGGTGCAACCACAGGCTTAACCCAAGAGGCGTGTCATATTTCACAAATCCAAGGTTTCTGATATGACGAGTCCTTGGCTCCTCCAAGTCCCAAAAACCCATGAGGGCTAACAAATATTAGCTCCTCCCTTTCCTTGTCTCACGTGACCACGTGCCCATGACCACAAGCTTTACCATAAAGTGCTTCAACTCCTCCAAGTAACGAAAGTCGAAACACTCCCACATTATGAATCAACCTCTTGAAGCCTCTGAAAATCTAACGGTCCTGATCTTACCATAAAGTGCTTCAACTCCTCCAAGTAACGAAAGTCGAAACACTCCCACATTATGAATCAACCTCTTGAAGCCTCTGAAAATCTAACGGTCCTGATCCTTTCAAGGTTTCGTTGGTCAAGAGTCCTAACCCTTTTCCTTTGTGTTCCCAGTAGCTAGAACCCGAAACACTTCCTCACTTATAGATCGATGGATCTAAGCCTCAGGAGATGTGACAGTCTGGATATTTTCATGGTTTCGTGGGAAAAGAGTCCCGGCTCTTTCCCTTTGTAGCCCCTATTGATGAAACCCGAAACCAACCCCTCTATGAAAATCAATGAATCCAAGCCTCAAGAGATCTGATGGCCTGGATATTTTCAGGTTTTCGTGGGCCAAGAGTCTCGACTCTTTTCCTTTGTATCCCAGGTAGCTGAAAACCGAAAAGGGACCAACAGTCCAGATCTATTGGGATCTGATGGTTGTTATTACTCTTGAGGTTTTGACATTTAAATTCCTCACCATTAACCTCCTCGTAGCTCCACTTGATCCAAAAGAATCGTGGGATTTTATGTCTCTCTCTGAAATCTCTCCACCTTCCATTTAGATCTTTGTGGGTCTTCCCTCCTGGATGTATGCAATGCTAATGCTTGTGCACTTGTCTTGAATCAGGTGATCATTGGTTCTCCACTGTGAGATAATGGTCAATAATGCCCCTCTTCCTAATCTTTTAATCTCTCAGAATAAGAATAATTTCTAAGTCCCCGAAGTTCTTTCCCTTGGCTTCTCCTAGGAAATGGGTTCCTGGATCTTCGACAACACTTTCTGAAGTGTTATACCTTCTGAGCTTCATCTGATGCAAACTTTGATTTCCCGCGCACTCCTTCTGTATAAGGGGTCTTGATAGCTCAGATCCAAGGGATTTCTCACCAAGAAATTTCTCCCGATCTCCTAACGTTCTCCTCTTTCTCCATGCACACTTTGCATAGCTTCAAGTGAAGAGAAACAATTTAAACTGAAACTAACAGTCAAAGTTCCATCCTCCCCTACAGAGATTCATCCACTTGTTGATAAAAAAAAATAACAGAGATTTCAAATACAGTTCACACACCATGCATTTGGATCAATTTTTCCTCTGTTATATTCACAAGTTCCAAAACGGCTACAAAATACATTCCATTTAAAACAGCTTTGAAAGCTTCAAATTTTACTGTTAACTTGTTGTTCTCCTACACTACCTTCCCTCTGTGTTTCAACCCCCTTTTTTTTATCTGGGCATAAAAACTTCTACTTAACTCAAAAAAAATATTTCTAGGGTTTCCCATGGCTACTTGTCTACTCTACAATCCATCCTACGCTATCCTAGCCCTGTCGCATTCCAGAGCCGTAGTGGAAACTCCTTCTCCGCTTACGATTCTCAAAACGTGCCTCAAAGGGTAAATTTCGTCATTGGTTCAAGCATGCCTCAAAACTGAATTTTGGCTCTGAGTTATGGCAGGTTTCAAATCTTTGTTGTAACTGCCAACGTTGAAGTTATGGAAGAAATCTCACGTGTTGAGTGGTCCTGCCTCTGCGTGATTGCCAACGATGCTCTTGCATCATACTCCCCTTGACAAAAATTCATGGACTCATGTACATGAGTTCCTGCAATGATTTTCCATTCTTCTGGATAGAAACTTCATTTTACCAACTGGAATATTCAATTGGGTGCCCCTTCCACTTGACTAGATACTCAAAATAGGTCTTCCTCCTGGTCTTCTTGTCGATCCTCTGATCAACAATTTTTTCCCTCTATGGCTTTTCTATTGTGGGCATTTTCTTTTCCCACTGGATATTCACTTGATCTTCTGGCCCCTCTGTTTCATCTTTCCTATAAGGATATAGGTTTGAAATATTGAATATGGGAAATATGTCCACATCATCTGGTAGCTCAATCTCATAGGTGTTTGGAACAAACTTCCTCAAGATCTTACAGGGTCCTATCTTCTTCATTTTTAACCTGTTATATGTTCCCCTAAGAAACCATTCTTTCCCGAGATGTGCCAAAACTTGATCTCCTATTTCAAATTGAAGTTCCTTGTGGTATTGATCAACTTTGTCCTTGTATTTCTCGTTATAATTATGCAACTGTCCTCTGATATGGCTATGGAGCCTCTGCATTTCTCCAGCAAAATGTTCTGCTCCAACACTCCTGATATCACTCTATTCCAAGTCTCTCAACTCAGATACTCCCCTGGTTTGCATTCCATAAAATATTTAGAATGGGCTCTTTCGAGTGCTCCTGCTTGGTGATTCATTGTATGAAAATTCTACTTGAGGAAAAATCTGATCCCACTGGTTATGGTGCTCAGTAACCAGACTCCTCAATAAATTTCCCAAACTTTTGTTTACCACCTCAGTCTTCCCGTCTGTTGGAGGGTGAAAAGATGAGCTGAAGGAAAAATATATCCCCAACTTCTTCCACAGTTTCCTCCAAAAGTGACCAACAAATTTGGTGTCTCTGTCCGAGACAATGCTCTTGGGTAGGCCATGAAGTCTCACAATTTCCTTGAAAAACAGATTTGCAACATGTGTTGCACCACTAGTATTCTGGCATGGTATGAAATGTGCCATATTTGAAAACCTATCCACTACCACAAATATGGAATCAAATCCTCTT